>CM062297.1:602340627-602403552 GCA_031216915.1 Pictodentalium vernedei
CAGCCTTTTTTGAGGGGGGCTGTTTGCCTTTGTGGTAGTTTATCTCATTATAAGATACATTTATATTATCCGAAAGTGTCTCATTATTTATTTTATATAAATTTAAAATTTTTGACCACACTTTGCCATCGGATCCATCGGGGCTCAACGTTACTTTTCAGCAACTTGGGCTTCTCTGAAAAAATATTTTTTCAAAATTATTTTGTTTTGCAATTGTTTTTTCATTTATTAATGGATCATGTTATTATGTATCTTTGTGTCAGGGGTTTTTGCGAGTAACTAGGACTTATTGTTGTTCTTTCACAATGAAGGGACGTTGTTCAAATTGTAATAGGAAGAAATCTTCCTCTGACTTTCATGATCATTGTATTAATTGTAGTCAGTGTTCTCGCATTAATCCCTGTCCTATATGTGAACATTGGGATGAGAAACATTGGAAACGTGTGTCACGATATGTTGTTTCTGGAGAAAGAGCGATGCCGGCTCTTTCTCCACAAGGTCACTCTACTCTCTCAGTTTCTATTTCAGAGGAACCAGAACAGGGTGATGTTTCCATGTTATCTTCTTCAAGTGTGCGTCCGTCGTCACAAATGAATTCAGAGCTAGCGGCAAAAGTGCTCATGGAGATTAGACAAATGTCGTCCGCTAGCTCGCCCGGTGTAGCGTCCATTCACCGAATGGTTCGGCAGCCGGGTTCGTCCGATGCGGTCCAAGAGGAAATTTTGGGTGATGCGAGCACTGTAAACATAATAGATGCACACCCAGTGACGGCGGATAGTAAGCGAGAACGGAGGAAGCCTTTTAGTCCGGTTCCTAGCTCGTCCAGGTCCAGCCGGGGCCGCGAGCGAGAGAGGTCCCTCTCTCGTACAACAACATCTGGGACCAGATGTTGTGGTACAAAATGTGTCTTTAGCGGAGCATACGTCCGTCGCTCGGGACGCTCCGTTGTATAAGCAGTCCTCAGAGACTGTTAAGGCTTCCTCTTCTCGTCAGCGCACACGACCGCACATTGGCTGCGTGACCGCCGATATATTACCAGCTTCGCCGATGAAGGATTCTTCGGCGACCAGGTCACACCATCCGGCAGCCAGGGATTCGAGACCGATGGACTCCGGACGTTCGCATAGGAAAAGTATGCGGGAGCCATCCGATGCGGAGCTGCCCTCGGCGAAGCAGCGAAAGACTGTGCCTCCGCAGGTCTCGACGTCGGACATTCTTGTGCAGATAGCACAGCTTATCGCAGCATCCCAGCAGCCGACAGAAACGGTGTCGGATCGAGAATTATCCGACGGCGCTGGGTCGGTACGCTCCGCCGAAGCATCGGGGGCGGACGACCGGGAACATCGTGAGGTCCGACCGGATGGTGAAAGGGATACGGATGACTTGGAGCTATCCCTTTCGGAACAACATAAAGCTGCCGTGGACTTCATCCGGCACTTTCTCCCTCAAGTTGTTCCGTCGGGCCAGACTGCTGCGGTTCCGGACAAGAGAATTATAGCGTCATTGGACTCTGAATTTTTTGAGCGGTTCAGGGACATCGCTCCCGAGTTTCCGTCGCAGTCCAATAATGTTGCAAGAACATTTGAATTATTGAACGACGCTATATTTAAACTTGCTTCCAGGACGGGGAAAGCAGGTTTCTTGTCCGCTAATACTCTCAACCTGCCTTTCATTAATGCAAGGAATAAATTCGATACGGCAGGACAGGGTATACTGCGTATGGACGACGAGGCGGAAGACTTAGAGCTATCATTACCGTCGTCAGCTTCTATTCCAACCGCGGTGTTGGAAACAGCTATTGCGTCTAACAGAGCCAATTTAGATGCCTTATCTTACGCAGATCACCTTACTAAGGCGTTATCACTGCGCCTTCAAGGGGAAGAGTTTCAGGATATACAATCCTCTTTAAGACTTCTTTCAAGGGCAGTAGCTTATTCCACGTGTAACTCCGCCCTTTCAGTGGCAAATCTGGAGTTGGTTAGACGTGACGCAGCCCTAGCTACATCCACACTAGTGGATTCTAAGGTGAAGAACTCTCTTAGAGTTGCTTCGGTCTCAGGAGAACTTCTCTTTGACGGCAAGCTTTCCGCTATTTATGATAAAATTAAAAAGAAAGCTAATGATTCTCTGTTGTTCAGATCGGCTCCTAAAAAGTCGGATACAGCAGACACGAATAAGACAGGCACTTCTGGGTCTAATGCGCCCAAGAGAGTTTCCTATAGAGGTTCCGGTGCGTCCTCTTGGTCTTATTCGAGAGACCGTCAGGATAGCGACTCTCGTTCGGGACGGCCTTCAGGCCGGGACAATCGGTCGGACGCCCCGAGGTCGACGAGGCGAGGTGCGGGTCGTGGAAGACGTGGTTTCTCCTACCGCAGGCCTCGCAGGTCCAGGAGGTGATGGCTTAAACCTCTATCGCGTTCCGGTTGGCGGAAGGTTGTCGAGTTTTTCACAAGAGTGGGCGTCGATTACGGACGACCCTTGGGTGAGAGGAGTGACTTCGGAAGGTCTAAAGATATCCTTCAAACGAAAGCCTCCATTAACTCGAAGTCCAAAGTGGACTCATCTTCCGTCAAATCCACAGAAAAGAGACGCTCTGTTATCAGAGGTGCAGTCTCTTTTAATGAAGAACGCGGTAGAGGTCGTAGAAAACCAGGAATTTCTGGGATTCTACAGACATCTGTTTCTGGTTCCGAAACCAGACGGCTCGTTCCGTCCAGTCATAGATTTGAGCTGGATAAACAAGCTGATCGTCGCTCCGAAGTTTTATATGGAGACGATTCGATCGGTCAGAGCGAGTATTCGGGGTGAACGATTATGCAACGAGCATAGATCTCAAAGATGCGTACTTTCACGTCATGGTACATCCGACATTCCGAAAGTATTTACGCTTCGCAGTCCTAGGAGTGGTGTATCAATTCCGGGCGATGTGCTTCGGATTGAATCTAGCACCCTGGGCTTTCACTCGGGTAATGAACTCGGTAATGATCTACTTCCGAGCTCATTCGTCTGCGGTAACGTCGGCCTACCTGGACGACATTCTTCAGAGGTACGGCAACGAGTTAACGCTTCAGAACGATGTTCAGAATCTTCTTCTATTGCTCCGACGTCTCGGTTTTATAGTAAACGAGGAGAAGTCGGATCTGGTGCCGTCCAAGTCATTCACTCATCTGGGAATGAGCTTCGAGACGAACAACAATCTCGTTTGTCTGCCGTTAACCAGAGCGAAATTAGTCAGTTGTTACGCTCGCTATTGTCTTCACGCAGACAAAGTCACGGCGAGAGAATTTATGAGACTGATAGGTCTGTGCGGAGCCGCCGCTGATCTCATTCCGATGGGGCGGCTACGCACACGTCCTCTTCAAATTTTCATGACTCAGAATTGGAGTGTGAAAATTCATTCGCTCGATGTAGACGTTCTCTTGTCAGATCAAGTGAAACAAGAGATTCAGACTTGGGCAAACATTCAGTGGTTAACTCAAGGAGTTCCGCTGCAGTTGCCGGATCCGAGTTTTACCGTTATGACGGATGCCAGTCAAACAGGTTGGGGTGCATCATTAATCCCAACGGATTCGAGATGCCAGGGTCTTTGGGATCCGCAATTCCTGTGCAAGCACATAAACATCAAGGAAATGATGTCAATTTGGCTTGCGTTACGTCACTGGATGGACATTATTCACGATGCTCATGTCCAAATCCTATCCGACAATACGACAGTAGTGGCGTATATACGGAATCAGGGAGGCACTCATTCAGTTCCGTTGTTCAATCTAACGGAAAGAATCCTTCTGTTTGCGTTAGAACATCACGTTCTTCTTTCGGTCCGTCACATACCGGGTCGTCTGAATGTGCTAGCAGACTCCCTTTCACGAAAGGGTCACTTGTTGCCGTCGGAGTGGACTCTCAACAAACAAGTATTCAATCAGATTTGCTACCAATGGGAACGGCCAATGATAGACTTATTTGCGACACATCTCAACAATTAGTTGCAGACGTATGTGTCTCCGTGTCCGGATCCAAGAGCATTTGCAGTAGACGCTCTGTCGATCCCTTGGGACGGAATGATAGGATATGCGTATCCTCCAGCGCCGTTAATTCAACAAGTATTGCTAAAGATAAAACAATCTCAATGCAAGATTCTGTTGGTAGCATCTCTGTCGCCACAGAGACCGTGGATAAATCTACTCAGGTGTCTGTTGTGGGACCTACCGCGGAAGGTTCGTCCACGAGAGGATCTTCTTTTGCAGGGGAAATCGCGCCAACTCCATCACAACCCGCAAGGTCTCAACCTTCACGTTTTTCCGTTGTGCGGTCCTTCTTGCATGGCAAGCACTTTACAGGACGAGCAGTGGACGCGATTTCTAACTGTAGGAGGACCTCCTCTTCGCTAAACTATGCGGCTAAGTGGAAAGGTTTTTCGTCGTTGGTGTAGGGATCATTCTGTAGATATATTTGATCCCTCTATACCAGACATTGCAAACTTTCTAGTATACTTGTTTGACGAAATCAAACTGCAGCCTGTTACTATAAAGGGTTATAGATCTATGTTATCTGATACCTATGCACATCATGATAGTTTACAAATTGGATCTAATGTCTCTTTATCGAAGTTGGTTAGAAACTTTTCGATAAATAGACCCAGAACTCTTAGATTAATTCCTAAGTGGAATTTAGCTTGGGTTCTCCTTAAATTGAAGGAAAAGCCATTTGAACCTCTTGGGACAGTAGATTTCAAATTCTTATCTTATAAGACAGCTTTTCTCTTAGCTTTCTCTTCTGCCAGAAGAGTCAGTGAGCTTCATGCACTATCGGTGGATGATTCTCATTATCGTAGTGTTGGGAACACTATCACCTTCACTACTAATGTGGGTTTTTTTAGCTAAGAATCAGGCTCCTAATAAATATCCGGAACCTATTGTTATTAAGGCTCTTCCGTCTTCAGACGGGCGTAGGCCTTTACTCTGTCCTGTTAGAGCACTACGTATCTATAAACAGAGATCTCAGTTTATCAGAAAGGGACGGAAACGTTTCTTTCTGTCGTGATGCCTAATAGAAAGGACATTTCAGTCCATTCTATTGCTAGATGGATTCAGTTAACTATCCGTACTGCTTATGAAGATTTATCTTCTTCTCAGCAGTCTGTGCTTAAGATTTCTGCTCATGAAGTAAGAGCTCTTTCTACTTCCTGGGCTTATGCTAATAGTGTTGCTATTACAGATTTAATGAAGGCTGCTTATTGGTCTCAGCCATCCACATTTACGAATTTTTATCTCAGAAATATTGAGTCCATTTCTGGAGACCTGCATTGTTTAGGTCCGTTATCTGTTGCTCAGAATGTCGTCCACTAAACAGTTGCAACTATAGTTATGCAGGCTTTCTGTTCCGGCAGTGACTCCGTCCGGCTGCCCTCTTCGCTCTGGGCTATTTGACCCAGGGCAAGGGGAAGGGGGGGGGGGGGGGGGTGTTCCCTTAGGTCACCTGCTTTATAGTGAAAAGCAAGGGAATGCCTCCTCCAAGTCAGTATTTCTGAGTCGCTTCCAGGATGGTTTTAAAGTGTAATATTAATGTTTAAATTCATTCATGTCTTATTTTTAAAGTGTAGCTCGGTGTGAAGCATTTGTATATGTCAAGTGTCAAACGGGCTTTAATATACAATACTCGGACACTTTTAAATGATTATAAAGAGTCTCAATTCTCTGGACTACTTTATTTATTGGCTTGCTTTAAAAATAATTAGTATAAGGGTTATACTGGATGTTAATAGAGAACATGAATGTTATTGTGCTCAATTATTAAGGGTAGTGTATCTTTCTAATTTAATATTAAATAAGAAAGATACATGTAAAGCCTAATACTCCTTTTCTCCTTAAGGGGTTACCTCTTTACTATATAGTTGAGCTTATTGGATTTTCCTCTATGTCCTAGGCCCTCCAGCCTGTTTACTATTCAGCTAAGTCTGGGTCATTGGTACAGTATAAAAATGTTTAAAAATTTATAGTAATTTATATATTTTTTATACTTACCAATGACCCAGACGGGGATGGCCCTCCCTGGAGTTGGGAACTCTTGCCTCCCCGCTGAGTACATAGCGCTGACCAGGCACTGCCAGTAAGAATGATAATTGGCGCCAATTTCGGGACAACTGCGTCACTGCGCATGCGCAGTAGAGGCGTAGTATGGAGGTCCTTTAGGACATGATTTCTTTGTGTTTTGGATGCAAATTTTGGGGATTGGGGGGCAAAATTTGTGTTTGGCCCTGGTTTTGTTGGAGTTAGCACCAGCTAAGTCTGGGTCATTGGTAAGTATAAAAAATATATAAATTACTATAAATTTTTTAACTTTTTGCACTTTGGTGTGTATTTAGCAACATTGTCATCACTCCCAGGAATTTGTGTCGAAGAATGAGCTGCTCCTGTGTCAGGTTGTCCACTATCTGCCAGCCCATCTGAAGAACTCTTTTTCCCACTCAAATCATGCATCTGTTTCATTTCAGCCAAGAGAGTGGACCATGCAGCTTCCCATTGTGGTGGATTTAGAAATTTAAGTGACTTGTATCTAATATCCAACACACTTGATAGTACAATCACTGTTTTGGCAAAATCCGTGGAATCTCTTTCGATTCCGTCATTCATATCAGTGTATCGTTTTTTCAGATCACTGGAAATTTTAGCTTTGAATTCCAAAACATTTTTAGAGTCATTTTCCTTGGGTTGTAAATGATTGTCTAAAAGTCCCTTTATCATTGGGTACGTCATACTGAGCGTTGGATATTCCTCGCTTCCGGCAAGAGCCGTTGCCATTTCAAGGGGCTTGAGTATTGGTGTTATCTCCTCCATAATAGTCCATGAGTTATCCGGGAGCTCCAGGATTTGTGCATCTGAATATTCAATCAGGTTTCGATCATGTATCACAGCAAAGACTGGGAGGCGCTGTTCCAATAACCTGTTGAACATGTAGAAGGTCGAATTCCACCTTGTCGCAACGTCTTGTAGAAGCTTGCGCTTTGGTGCCGACAACTGCTCCTGTTTGCTTTTTAAACCATCTGCAGCCAGGGTGGACTTTCGAAAGTGAGTTACCAATTTTCTGGCTGCGCCTGCTGCCTTTGATACAAAAGGTAATGACAACCCAGAATTCACACCCAGCTGCAACGAGTGTCCGAAACACCTTATGTGTTCCCATCCCGTCAGTTTCAAGCACTTTACAATGTTTGAAGCATTATCCGAAGTTATCGCACACACCTTTGCTGATGGAACTTTGAATTGTTCAACAACATCATAGAGGACATCGCGCAGGTGTTCTCCACTGTGGTGATCGGTGATTTCTCTTGTACAAAGAACGCCATGTCGGGAATTCCAGTTGGAGTCGATGAAGTGATATGTTACTGTAACATATCCTTTAGTCGCGATGCTTGTCCATGTGTCCGTGGTCAAGGCGATGTTATCAACGCCACTGATTTCCTCAGTCAGCTGGGCTTTTAGATCTTCATAAAAGTGTTTCATGTGGTTTCTCACAGTTGTGTGGCACGGCACTTTGTAGGAGGGCTCCAACTCATGCATAAGTTTTGTGAATCCCTTCCCATTGATAATACTCAGCGGCCTCATATCTGTATAACACCACTCAACAAGTTTCTTTGTAATATTGTTCCATCTGCCCTTTGCCATGGTTCCTCCCACACCCAATTTTCTCTGTTCAAAGTTGATTAAAGATTGGGTGGTGATTTCTCGAGCTTCTGTTTTGCTTGCTGGGTGTTTGTATTGAAGATGTGATCTTAAGGCAGTGGTTAATTTGTTATATTTCAAACATATTTTGCACAGCTGGCATTCAGTGTTGTCCCTGCCATCAACTTTCTTTAAAATGAAATACTTCCAAACATCAGATGATTTTCTCTTGGATGCCATTGTTAATTTACCAATATAAGTATCTTTTATATTTAGGAGATAGCACACTTACTCACAGCCGACTGAATGGCACTACCAGTACCAGGACGATTCACGAGTGCACTCAGTGCAGGCGCTTCAGTTTGTCGTCAAAGTCGGAAATCAGGTTACTTGACAGTCTAGATGATTCACTCCCGTGGACAATTCGGCCCTAGTTTTTGTGGACGAGTAGCGGAGTTTTTGTCAGTTTCTTAATGAACATTGAAGGGAGGGGGGGCATCAAAAAGTGGGGGCATTTCGTTCATTGGGGCGAATCGTCCATGAGGATGAATTGTCTGGTTCCCAGAATTCATTACAGTCGACATCGACATACACATGTTCAATCTCGCAACACTGTCAAATGTCTGAGTTAAATTCCCATTGTCGAATTTGTCGGCAACGTTTGCTATTGACTACAATGTCACTACATGCATATGTTTTGCAATGTCAGATCTGACTGCCTGGCATTAGAAACTCAATCAACACCAATCTGCCACTCTGTTAAATTGTTTCAATTCATGGCGTCAGCAAAGTGCATTTTTTTCAAGTTTAATTCTCATCCGTAGTCGTCTGTCTGCAACTGCTCTTGACTCCATCTGCGTTTGCTGTCAGTGGCCGACCACTGAGTTTAATCTACAAAATATATGTAATTGCGGAAAACGGCGACTAGTCGACTAGGAAATTGCTAATCGATTATCGGCAGAACCCTAGTCGACGTCGACTAGTCGACTAATCGTTTCAACGTTAAAATTTATAATGAAAAATCTTGTTTTCCAGTCAAATTTCCAACAACAGCAGTAGTCCAGTCAATCTGATACTTAACCCACAAGAAATTGCTATACAAAAGATTTTGCTTTTAATCAAAGCATATTTGTCTAAATAACAACATACTAAAAATTCCCCAAACAACGGGAAATTATGTTTTTGATGACTAATTTCTTTGTGAGAAAATAAAAATAGTCAAATTATACCCCAACCGCCAAGAAATTGCTAAACAAATGTTTGTACTGTTTTGGGGCAGGAATTAGTATGCAAAATAACATATGAAATATCCCTAGTAATTCCATCACGAGAAAATGGTTATTTTGGGGTGAAAACATTTAAAAATACAATAAAATCATCGAAAATTGGAATTTGCTCAATACTGATTAAAAGAGTTCAAACAACAATCATTTCCATGGTACTTAGATCAAAATAATCGTGTACAATATTATACTTGAAATCCCAACTACTGAACACAAGAAAATGAGTAATTTTGTGGTGAAAATTGTGAAAAAGTAAATAAAATATACGAAAATTGGAATTTCACCACTACTTGTTCAAACAGTTCCAAAGCACAAATACTGTCATTGTATTATACACTAAATCGGTATGATTAATACCTCTCTTAAACTCCAAATCAATGGTAGCAAGAAAAATGTGATTTTGGGGGGTAAACTGTTTTAAAAATTACCGTTATATATCAATGTAAGATATAAATAATAAATATAAAATAATAACTGCTGCAATGTCAATGCAGATAATATACCTTGACGTCTCGCAACCTGTGGCACAGTTCCAGCTTATTGTCTCTAGTGAGGTCCTTAGTGCAGTTAGAAGGTCAGGGCTGAGTAGCACAAACTTTCCATCTGGAACTTTCCACCCCCACTGACAACTATCTGCACTTCTCTGTGACCAAATTTGCACTTAATGGTGTGTTTGTAAACTATAATAATACTTCACAGCAGACTGTGCATGGGTAGGTTTTCTGTCTTAATGAAATATCAAGGCGATGAAACTGTATCAACCAGTAGTCCATGTCGACAAGTATATGGAGATATTCAGATTCTTTCCCTCTGAACACCAACACCATAGCTTCATAGTCCAAATGTTCAACTTCTCCCAGTGTCAGTGATGGATTGAGAAATTTCCATGGAGTTACAACGTATTTCTAGTTAATTATGTTTCCGTGAAATGCGCACACGCTAAAAATGACGGTCACATAAAGTTTTGCAAACTCGGTGACTTCAAGATTTGGACAAAGTAACACTTCTCTCAAATAATCATACTAAAATGGTAAGTGAAATAAAGAAAAAAAGTTTTTGCCAATCGCGATTGACCTTCCACCTGCACCAATAAAGACCTTGCTGAAGATGATAAGATGTAACTATGCCACAGGTTACAAGACGTCAAGGTGTAGCTGCCAAAAAATACTCACCTGCTCAAATAATAATTCTTCAGCCCTCTGCTAATTTGTCGTGGTCCTCAAACAAAGAGGCCTACAATAATCCAGTTCACAACTGGGCTATTCCACCCCCTCTCCCCCTCCTAATCTCTCAGCATTCGTCAAAAAATGATTTTATAATTCCACGTATCGGCACTTTCTCGATCTCCCTAACTATAAACTTGACCCTTTTCCTCATCTCATTCCCCATCCACTTATCCTACAGGTTTTCACCCCAGTTTTCCATTAGTATTCTATGGAGTCTTGTTCTACTAGGCAAATATTTGGGCCATTCTTGAATGAAGTGTCCCAGGGTCTCTGTTACTCCTAAATTACACATTTGGCACACTCTTTCCTCTCCTTTCCCAATTCTCCCCCTCAACTCCAGTGACTTCGATTTCACTTTAAACAACAAAGACGCCCCATAAGATCCATCTAGGTACTCCTCAAAGGCAGTGGCATCTTTTTTGCACAAACTGTCTAAAGAGCTCTTGGTCCTAATCCCATCTCGCCAGTTTCTATTGCAATCATTCAGCACGCTTCTTATTATAAGGCTACTGCCCTACTTCAGGCCACCTTCTAAAAAATCTTCAGTCTCTATGGAGTAATTCTCCTTTAGTTCCCTAGTCTGGCTTATCCATCCAGTCTGAATGTTATGGTTCCACACATGGTTAAACGTCGTTTTACACTATCTGCTGTTTGGGGGGGGTTTCCAGATAATTTACATGGTATAATTTTTCCATATCTATTCTATATTTAACCAGCATCTACCCAAGTTCCCCTCTGACCGCTTCCAGTGCAGCTGCACTGATTGGTCCAGTTATCCACCGGCCTGCATCACTGTGTAGAACTACCAAGTTCCTCACTTCTGTTTGATTTAAAGTGATCGCATCCGTCCCATTTGCTATACATGGTAACCCCACCCCCTCCCAAATGGTTTTGCCAATGAACACCTGATTAAGGCTATTACTTTGAAGTAGTTTTAACTGATTGAATAACCTTTTCCCCTTTGTCTTAAGTTTATTTGTGTGGTTTCTGTATATGCCTCCACCTGTAACACATATATTCACTCCCGAGTATTTATATTATCCCATTTCCTCCACTGTTATATGCTTGCTTTCCTCTTTGCTAATAGAGAAAGCGTGTGGGAAATGCCAGGAAAATAATGACTGCTGTAATGTCAATGCAGATCTAGAAATCAGACTACTCATAGCAGCTGAACGATTTATCAAATCTCCAGATTATCTGCATTGACACTGCATATAACCGTAATTTTTAAAACAGTTTACCCCCCAAATCACAATTTTTTGACTACCATTGATTTGGAGTTTAAGAGAGGTATTAATCATACTGATTTAATGTATAATACGATGACAGTGTTTGTGCTTGGAACCATTTGAACAAGAAGTGATAAAATTCCAATTTTTGTACAGTTTATTTACTTTTTCACAATTTCCACCCGAAAATCACACATTTTCTTGTATTCAGTAATTAGGATTTCAAGTATAATATTGTACATGGTTATTTTGATCTAAGTACCATGGAAATGATTGTTGTTTGAACTCCTTTAATGAGTATTGAGCAAATTTCAATTTTCTCTGATTTTACTGAATTTTTCAATGTTTTTACCCCAAAATAACCATTTTCCCATGATGGAATTCATGGGGATTTTTCATAGGTTTTTTACATACTAATTCCTGTCCAAAAATAATACAAACATTTGTATAGCAATTTCTTGGTGGTTGGGCTATAATTTGAATTGATTGACTGGACTACAGTCTGTTATGGATGAGGAGCTATCACTGCAGCTAATATGGAAAATTTCCGAGTTCAAGGGCAATCACTCTTTGATAAACGAAAGGATTGGAATGAAATTAAAACATGATGTGGAGGTACCCATCACGAAGCTACGTACAAAAAATTATTTCAGTATTTCGATCCATAACTGAAAAAGTGTGGAAAACCTGTTATAACTATCAAATTTTCAAGTTCAAGGGCAGTGACTCTGTCACTGTATGAAAAACTGAGTGATTGGAGCAAAAACAGAACTCCATGTGTAATTTACCTCTGGGAAAAAAAACCCAGGTATCGCTGGTGAAGTGAGGTGAGGAATGTCTGTTATAACCGTCAAATTTCTAAGTTTAAGGTCAGTAATTCTGTAATAAACCATATGAGTAGAGTCGAATTGAAGCTTGATCTATAAGTGCTCACCAGGAGGCTACATACAAAAATCATTTCAATACTTCCATCCATAACTGAAAAAGGTGCGAAAACCTTTTATAACTGTTGAATTTCCAAGTTCATGGGCAATAACTTTGTACTAAACAACTGAGTGAAATGCAATTGAAACTTGATCTGTAACTACCCACCAGGAAGCTTCATACAAAAACTTATTTCACTATTTCCATCCATAGCTGAAAAAAGTGTGGAAGACCTGTTTTAACTGTCAAATTGGGGGGCGCGGTTTCGTTGCGGTAATTGGTTCTTGTCAGATCTCCGAAGTTAAGCAACGTTGAGCCTGGTTAGTCCTCGGATGCGTGACCGTCTGTACGATCGATTCGAACTCCCACGTTGTGTCCTTGGGCAAGGCACTTGACCCTGATTGTCCACGTGGGGGCATGATGACGCCGTGTACAAAGGCGTACTGCACGTCGATGGTGCGCATGTCTTCAACCAGTCTAACCCTCCCTGTGCTGCAGTGCGGTATTATGATGTTGGGGAGCTGGCAGCTGCTCATCGTTGCTTGGTGGTTTTCTCTGGGTACTCCGGCTTCCTCCACCCGTAAAACTGTCACGGTCATGATTAGCCATTGTGCATAAGTATGTGATCTTAAACACCAGTAAATAAATAAATAACTGTCAAATTCCTAAGTTCAAGGACAATAACTCTGTAATAAACCAACTGAGCAGAATGGAATTGAAACTTAATAATGGAAGTGAAACTTGATATATAAGTACCCACCAGGAAGCTACATACAAAAAATCATTTCAATATTTCTATCGATAGCTGAAAAAAATATGGAAAACCTGTTTAAACTGTTGAATTCCTATGATCAAGGGCAATAACTCTGTAATAAACCAACTAAGCGAAATGAAATTGAAACTTGATCTGTAAGTACCCACCAGGAAGCTACGTTCAAAAAATCATTTCTAACCAGGGGCAAAATTTCGACGAGAATCTGCAAATCGATTCGCAGAAAGATTTGCCCAAATCTCCAAGTACACGAATCTTAGTAGGTTTGTGTAAAAAATACAATTTTGATTGGCTGTTCTATAGTGGAACACTTGTTACTATCGACACTATGGCAATTTCATGACTGCAGTACATGTATAAAGTCAAGTTTATCCAGTTGGTGTATAAGTCACACTTTTCCCTAAAAAAATGATTCTCAAATTAAGGGTGCATCTTATGCATCGGTAGGATAAACTATGCACTTTTGGGGGAAAAACTCTGGCAATATTCTGGGCACCTGAGTTTGTAAACAGTTGACAATATGGTTATATTTTGGGCGATTAACAATTGAATAAAATAACTGCAGTCACAACCTTATTTACGTTCAGCTGAAACCAGTATCTTTAATAAAGCATTTTCTGACAAACATGCACAGCACTATTTTAATTTGATTTAAATCATGATACACAGACAGCTCAGACATGAGGGAAAACAATTAAGTGCCATGACTTTTTTTCCAAAAAAATCCCACAATTCCTCACTGTAGTATTTATTTTCCTTTTAGCTTTGTTCATGAAGATTAATTAAAACAGCTGTTTATAGAGTGTGGGCACTTCGCACCCTGCATTTTCCTCTCCATTGTTTGGTTCTTCTCATGACCTAGTGTATTTTAAGTGTTGATAGATATGCCCAGTGGTATGTTTGTGTCAGTAATTAATGATCTGTAAGCAGACATTATTAATATCTGAATGTATTATTATTGTGCACACTTCCTTTTGTTTCTGTTTCTGCACTGTGTATGAAACCCCCCTCCCCCCCCCCCTCCCCCCAGAAACTGCATGTGATGAGGTGCATGTCTACCACAGTTCTTAGAGGGTTTAAGATATAAATACTAGATCTATTTGAATTCATTATTAATTTCTGGGATAACATCTGTAAAAAAATATTTGAAGTTACAAAAAAGTTTCTTTTGAGTTTGCTGGTTGTAATTTTTTTAAAACTCATACCGAAAGTAACAGGGATGTCTTACCAATGTCTTCATTGCCATTGAACAGCTTATTAATGTTCATAAGTTCAAAGTTCACAATGACAGTGTTGACGGAAATGTTAATCAACTTGACTCCAGGTTTTATCTTGTTTCTACGATTGATAGAATAATGAAACAAACACTCCCTATAATGATTTTGTGAGTAATTTTATTATCTACACGCGAACACATGAGATTACATACACAAATGTGTCAAAGTATTCATTCTCTGAATTCGATGCACTCATGTAATTTTCAACTTTCAAATTGCTGGTACAGGTATTCTTAGTAACTTATAAAACCACATCCTATAAAACAAAACCACATCACAAAATGAAATGGTCATATCATATGATGACAAAACCACATTATATAATAAAAATTTATATCATATAATGGCTAAACCACATCATATAATGAAACAATCACATCATATAGTGACAAGAGCACATCATATAATGAAATAAATGATCACATCATATGACAAAACCACATCATATAATAAAAACGATCACATCATATAATGACAAATATAATCATATGAAACGACCACATAATTTAATGACAAAAGCCCATCATATAATGAAATAACCACATCATATAATGACAAGAGTTCATTGTTTAATGACAAAAGCACATCATATAATGAAATGATCACATCATATAACTACAAAACAGCATCATATGATGAAATGATCAGATCATATAATGAAACAACCACATTATATAATGACGAGTGCATCATTTAATGACAAAACCACATCATCAGGGCTCGCCTTGAGTAAAATGGTCGGGGCCTAAAAAAAGTTCCCCACATATTGAGGTCGGGGCCTTTTCGGGGCTGATTTTCCATTTTGTCCATTATTGTTAGTGCTTTTTTGTGGAAAATGTCGGGGCTTGAAAAAAAGCCCCCAGCAAGTGCTCCTCGGGGCTGATCTCGGGGCCTGGGCTGATCAGCCCCGACTCAAGGCAAGCCCTGCATCATATAATGAAACGATCACATCAGATAATGACAAAACCACATCATATAATGAAATGATCATATCATATAATGCCAAAAACACATCATATAATGAACCAACCACATCATATAATGACAAGAGCACATCATATAATGAAATGATCACATCATATAATAGTAAGAGCACATGAAATAATGCAGAGTGTCGGCTATGGTAAAAATGTTGGGGCCGGTAATTTTGGGAAAACAGAGAAACCAAAAGTCGTTGCTACCACGGACCAACCATTTTTGGGCCTGTTGTAGGAAAATTTTAAGTTCTGGGGTCCCAAAACCCCAATTTCTTTGCAACTGAGGGATATTTTGAGGTTTTTCACAGTGATATTTATGTAGGTGTTCACATTCCGAGAGCAATGAGGAGAAGTTCAGGTTAAAAATCATTCATACAGATTACAGTACTTCCCAACAATACTGGTCAATGTTGGCATGGATGATCCAGTTAAAAACGATTGCGTGTACGGGGGTGTCAACAACAGTTAAAGGTCGCAACAGTTTATTCAGAAGCGATCATGCAGAAATAAAAACGCATGCAGTTGTGACGTCAGTCACTGATTGACTTTAAGTCTGCCGACACTCTCATACAGTGTCACACGACCCGCACATGCTCTTTGCAAACGCGGAGAGTATCATTCATTGATCTCTGACCCACATTCTTGTATAATTTTACAATGCGTTTCCTGCTCCTGTTTGGTGTAACCCGTAATTATTACTGTCGAATGCGTTGCGTTGGTAGCATGAGAGTTTTATTTCATGTTTTCCCTGATGTCAAACTTCTTGTAACAATTTATATCAACTATGGAATGCATGGTTGGGGAATTTAGGGCGATATGAATGGGGCCGTTCAGGTGTTCCCATGTCACCCTAGCAGAAACCCTGTATAATAATGGGTGGGCAGCCATGCGGGTGGGTGGCGGGCAGGGTGTTGAAATGGAATTTTCTCGATCGAAACTATTCTGAAGTGTTCCTTGATATTGTTGCCTGGAGTATTGAAACGTTCATCTCGTTGATTGAGGCACCCCCATGGGGTGAGTGTTTTCAAGTTGGCTGATAGTTTCTGATTTAGTGTCACACAAAATTGTGTGGCTGTACCCTTGTTCTCGTTGGCCAGTAAGTAGTGTACAGCAGGCTGAGTTGAAATTAATTTGTGCTGCTTGATTTTCTATGGAATCAGATAATCTGTAATTTCATAATACCTTCAAAAGTATGCTTTGGATGGAACAAGTTTTTGTGAAGTAACTGATGGGACATGGTTTGAAAAATGTCCAGTGGTCCAATAATCCTGTGGATTGAAATTTTTCACCTTTAACTAGTTGAGGGCTAGATTATTTTGTGAGGTCGCAATTTGTTATTCAAAATTTGTTTATTATAAATTATTGGAGAGTGCCCACAGGTACTCTCCAATAATTTGTAATAAACACGTTTATATAAACAAAATATCATTTGCATTTTACTGAAAATGAAACTTGAACAAGAAAAATATTACCTTTTGCTCTGGTATCCTCATTTTTCTGAAAGCCCTGATAGTGGCTTCTAACACTCAACCAATTAAAAATAGTAACTTCCAAAAAATCAACTGCTGCTTTTAAGTGGTAGTTTTCAGCTGGATATTCAGGTCGTGACTATTTAAAAAATCCACAAAATCCTGAAAATCACTCCTCGATTGTTCCCACACCAAGTAAAGTCATCCATATACAGGAGAAAAAATTACGTTTGACTCAAAACAGCCTCTTTCTGATTGACATAAAAATGGAGGCAAATGACGAACTGTATATTTTTTTCCATAGGGATCCCTTTAATTAGTTGATAATATTGACCGTCAAACTCAAAATCATTACCATTTAGACTAATTTCTAACAGTTGAACTATTTGTTTATCAAACCCCTTTGGTTTGTAAATTTCTCAAAGGCCTCAAATTAATGTATACATTAGTGTACATGGTATCGATGTCTAGCCTTGCCAACAATGCATTTTTTAATTTTGAGATATGAAATCTTGGCCAAAGCACCACATGAAGAAAATTAAGATTGAAGATCTAGAAGAGGGGCTGAAGCAGGGTAGAAGTTTTATCTGGGGAAGGCCCCTCAAGGAGAGCAATTGAAATTGCAGAGCTGAAGTTACAGCCCAGAGCTCTTTGAATGGGTTATATAAAAAAAAATGTGCCTGCTTTTGAGGAGAACCTAGATGTATCATTTGTGTGTGTGTGGAGGGTGGGGGGGGGGCATTGTTGTTCAAAGTGAGATCAAAGGTGCAGGAGTTGAGGGAGAGAACTGGGAAAAGGGAAGAGAGAGAGTGCCAAATTTGTAGCTTAGGAGTGAGGGATATGCTGGAACACTTCATTTTAGTGTGTTCCAAATACTTAGTAGAACAGGACCCTTTGAAAAACTAGTGGAAGAATGGGATGAAAACCTGACTGATAAGTGATAAGGAATGAGCTGAGAAAGAAGGGTCTGTATAACAGTTGGGGACATTGAAAAAGTAAATGGGGGAAATTGTGAAACAGTTTGTGTCTGAAGGCTGGGAAATTATGAAGGAGAGTGGTGAGGTATACCCCAGTAGGGCATGGGATTGATGTAGGTCTTGTCGTTAGAGGACTGTGGCAAATCAGTAGAAAGCCAGAGAATTATTATTATCAGCTGGATATGAGCTTATGAGTTTTGAAACACTTTGAGAAAATATGCCCACTATGATGGTTTTAATGTGTTGTGATTATTGTTCAATGGCAATTCTTTTTACAGTCTGTTTCCTTATCTGACCATTGTAAAATCCTATATACAGTTTCAGGGTGACATCTAGAAGTGATTTATCATGCTTCAGTATCCTGCTTGAAAGGCATGGCTACAGGAGGCCATCTTTCACTTTGCTGTTCAATTATCACATCATGCAGCTCACTTCCCTCAACTGATGTTTTAAAACTTCATTTACTTGTTCAGTTTATCATCTGGATGCGAGCAATTGAGATGAATCGTGTTTTAATAAAAAATGGCCAGAAATATGTGACTTTAAACATCAATAAATAAATAAAGCCTGCATCCCTTGATCAATCATCTTTAAATTTTACATGCTGGTGTAGGATGACATGATGATTTATTTTGTAGGTTATAATATGCTCATCTTGCATTATACCCATTATTCAAAGCATATCCTGCTGTTTCAACATGAAATTCTATTTGCAGGTTTGCGTTGACATCCCGATATCAACTCAAATTTCAAAACCATGACTTGAAAGACAGAGTATATTCTATTCCAGACAGTTATGTCAAATCTATATACATCCTACGGATCATGAGTATAACTTTCTTACCTTTTTCATTATTTCAAAACTTCTTCCACCTTTTATTTCAGAGCTACTGAAGATATAGAATACTATCAAGAAGAATGTGTACCAGTCACACATGATACACTAGACAGTGCTGTTCAATGGCTATGGAACTTGGATAGACTAGCACCTATGTCCAGTACTGCAGTATGTGAAGCTGTGATGAATGCATTCGGTGATAATAATGTATGTAAAGTTCCTGATTTCACTTATGAATCTTAAAAAATAGCAGAATATTGAAAAATAAAAGATAAACTTTGTTATTTAATTCTTGATTCCTCTATTCAATAAGAGGGTTGTAAAACAGATTCCTCAAACCTTTTACCTAACATAATTGCCAAAACCGGCCAACACTATTCACAAAAGGTGCCATTCAAATTTTATTATTTTTAGCTCAACTTGACAATGTCAAGTATGATTTATTTGGGATGGTTTGTGATCCATCATCATCCATATGTCTGTACCTCTGTCTATCCACAATTTCTTTAGCACACCCTACAGGCCACATCTCTTACCCAATCAGTTTAAAATTTCCCACATGATTTTGGGGTAATGTCTGGTTGGGAGCTATCAAATTTTTCCGAACTTCATTAAAAACCATGGCTACCAGTAGCCATCTTGGATTTGGCATATAATTGTCAACAATTCTATTAGCACACCCTACAGGCTGCATCTCTCACCTGATCATTTTAAAATTTCATATGTAACTTTGGTGTAATGTCTAGATGGGAGTTATGAAAGTTTTCTGAATTTTGTTGAAAAACATGGCCACCAGTGGCCTTCTTGGTTTTGACATATAAATTGTCAACAATTCCATTAGCACACCCTACAGACCACATCCCTCACCCACTCTTCTTCAGATTTCAAATGTAGCTGTGGTGTGATTTCTAAATGGGCGCTATCAATGTTTTGCGGGAGCGCATTGGCTGAGTTGGTAGAGATGCAGCCTGCAAGTCAAGAGGTCCTGGGTTCAAATACCACTTGCAGCAACCGTGTTGTGTCCTTGGCCAAGACACTTAATCCCAATTACCGACGTGGGGGCATGGTGGCATTGTGTACTAAGGCATACTGCACATTGATGGTGCACTTGTCTTTAACCAATGTTAACCCTGACTGTGCGGAGTTAGTACATTGGGGAGTCTGACATTTGCTCACCATTGCTCGGTGGTTCTCTCTGGGTACCCCAGCTTCCTCCACCAGTAAAACTGTGCAACACGAGGTGACCCTGACTGTTGAAAGTGCCATTAAACCCCAATAAGTAAATAATAAATCAATGTTTTTCAAATTTTTTTTAGAAAGGTGGCCGCCAGCATCCATCTTGGATTTGGTATATAAATTGTTAACAATTCCTTTAGCCCACACACCCTATGGGGAGCATCTCTCACTCAGTTTTTTTCCAACTCTCTTATGTAGCTTTAGGGAGATGTATACATGGGAGCTATCATGGTTTTTTTTTTAATTTCGTTAATAAACATTGCTGACAGCAGCCATCTCAGAGTTAGCTACTAAATTGTCTACAATTCCTATAGCACACCCTACTGTTAGTTATTTTGTTCAGTCCCTTCTTGGTGAAATTGAGCTGCAGTGTCGGTAACACTTTCATTTTCTTTTTTTTTGTCTTAAGAAACATCCTTAATGATGCCTTATTGAAATGAGCTCACTCCAATTATGGTTGATCAGCTTTGTTTTGCATTTCATGTTGTGCAAAGAGTTGAGCTATTTATTATACCTCCAAACTCCGAAGGAGGATTCGGGGGTATCTTGTGAAACCCTCAGCCCATCCATCCCTCGGTCTATCTGTCCGTACAAACATTTTGCATTGTACTTTCAAGCCATCAGTCAGATTTGGATCTCCTTTGGTATGCTGATAGACCTGCATGGGGGAACGGATGTGCACAAAGAAGGTGTTCCATCCAATAATTTTCCCAGAGTTATGTCCCTTTTTCAATCTTTTACTCTTTTGACTTAGAAAATTTGTATGTGCCACAGTACCTTTAAGGCTACTTTAAACCTGCCTGTGGGTCGGGGCATTGGCCCACGCTTTACACTGCCCTTGTTTATTTTAATTATCAAACAATAAATGTATTTTTTACAGTTGGTGTTGTATTATGCAAGATGATTGAACTATGTTCCAACTTGTGTGCCAGAATCTAGATTTTCTTCTCAGTTTTTAGCTCACCAATGAAGTTGTGTGAGCTTATGTCATAGCCTGAGGCACATCGGCCTGAGGTGCATCGGCATCAACACTTGTGTAAAAATTATTGTAAGAGTCCACTTTGACTTTCCCACCTCTTAGTATGCACCTCATACTGTTTTTATGGCTTACTTGCAACATTACAGTTACCCATAGACCCTTACCTAGTGATATTTTTTGATTTTTAGAGTGTTTTTGCAATGTTAGACTTTTTTGTAAGTATAGACTATAATGAGTGGAGGCTACCACTAGTATGCTGTGGCTTTTATATTTCATATATGTGTTACATGCATCAATATAAGACGACATTTTTCCTTGACAAACATTTTTTGCAGATTTGGGAGTTTTTTAATGCGATGTTAGACTTTTTTGTAAGTGTGGACTCTGATCGTCACGAAATTTCATATGCAGGTTTTAGGTCATGTCTACATAAGAAGGTCCCCTTTTGGTTGTGATCGGTCAACCGGTATGGCTGCCCAAGCCCAAAACCCGAAAACCATTAGCACAGTCTACAGGTCGTTTTTATGAAGGGATTTCATTGTAACTTGGTAGGATGCCTCTGTATAATGCCTAGATGACAACATCCCCTTTTGGGCATGATCTGTCAACTGTGATGGCTGCCCAAGCCCGAAACCCAAAAACTTTTAGCACAGTCTGCAGGTCATGTTTAATATGGAGGGATTTCATTGTAACTTGGTAGGATGACGCCGTATGATGTCTTGATGAGAATATCCCCATTTGGGCGTGATCTATCAACCGTGATGACTGCCCAAGCCCAAAACCAGAAAACCTTTAGCACAGTCTACAGGTCATATTTATTGAGGGATTTCATTGTAACTTGACTGGTTGACTTCATATAATGTCTAGATGAGAAAGTCCCCTTTTGGACATGACTCGGCATCTGTGACGGCTACAGGGGCCCAAAGCCCGAAAATCTTTAGCACAGTCTGCAGGTCATATTTATGAAGTGATTTCGTTGTAACTTGGTAGGTTGACTCCAAATAATGTCGGGATGAGAGCATCCCATTTTGATTGTGGTCATTCAGCCTTGATGGCTGCCCGAGCCCAAAAACATTTAGCATAGTCAAAAGGTCATATTTATGGAAGGATTTCATTGTAACTTGTTAGGTTGACTCCATATAATGTCTAGATGATGACATCCTCTTTTTGTCGTGATTGATCAACTGTGACGGCTGCAGGTGCCCGAAAACCTTGAGCACAGTCTGCAGGTCATATTTATGAAGGGATTTCATTGTAACTTCGTAGGATCACTCCACATGATGCCCAGATGAGAATGTCCCCTTTTGGTTGCAATCATTCAACCATGATGCTTGCCCGAGCCCAAAGCCCAAAAATCTTCAGCACAGTCTACAGGTCATATTTATGGAGGGATTTCATTGTAACTTGATAGGTTGACTTCATATAATGGCTAGATGAGAACGTCCCCTTTTGGGCAACTGTGATGGCAACAGGGGCCCGAAGCCCAAAAACCTTTAGAACAGTCTACAGGCCATAATTATGAAGGGATTTCATTGTAGCTTGGTAGGATGACTCCAAATAATGTCTAGAAGAGAACGTCCCCTTTTGGTCTTGACCATTCAGCCTTGATGGCTGCTCGAGCCCAAAAACCTTTAGCATAGTCTATAGGTCGTATTTATGGAAGGATTCCATTGTAACTTGTTAGATTCACTCCATATAATGCCTAGATCATGACCTCCCCTTTTGGTCTTGATTGGTCAACTGTGATGGCTACAGGTGCCCGAAGCCCGAAAATATTGAGCACAGTCTACAGGTCATATTTATGAAGGGATTTCATTGTAACTCCGTAGGATCACTCCAGATGATGCCCAGATGAGAATGTACGATCATTCACCCATGATGGCTGCCCGAGCCCAAAGCCCGAAAACCTTTAGCACAGTCTTCAGGCAATTTTTATGAAGGGATTTCATTGTAACTTGGTAGGTTGACTT
This sequence comes from Pictodentalium vernedei, assembly GCA_031216915.1. Lineage (NCBI taxonomy): Eukaryota > Metazoa > Mollusca > Scaphopoda > Dentaliida > Dentaliidae > Pictodentalium > Pictodentalium vernedei. The sequence continues at coordinate 602,363,440 of CM062297.1, forward strand.
CATATAATGTCTAGATGAGAACAGCCTCTTTTGGACACGATTGGGCAAGTGTGACGGCTACAGGGGCCGAAAGCCCGAAAACCTTTAGCATGGTCTACAAGTCATATTTATGAAGGGATTTCATTGCACCTTGGTAGGATGACTCCAAATAATGTCTTGATGAGAACATCCCCTTTTGGTCGCGTTCATTCAGCCTTGATTGCTGCCCGAGCCCAAAAACCTTTACTATACTCTATAAGTCATATTTATGAAAGGATTTCATTGTAACTTGTTAGGTTGACTCCATATAATGCCTAGATCATGACATCCCCTTTTGGTCATGATTGGTCAACTATGACTGCTACAGGGGCCCGAAGCCCGAAAACCTTGAGCACAGTCTACAGGTCATATTTATGAAGGGTTTTCATTGTAACTTCGTAGGATCACTCCAGATGATGCCCAGATGAGAATGTCCCCTTTTGGTTGCGATCATTCAACCATGATGGCTGCCCATGCCCAAAGCCCGAAAACATTTAGCACAGTCTTTATGAAGGGATTTCATTGTAACTTGGTAGGTTGACTTCATATAATGTCTAGATGAGAACAGCCCCTTTTGGACACCATTAGGCAACTGTGATGGCTACAAGGGCCTGAAGCCGAAAACCTTTATCACAGTCTACAGGTGATATTTATGAAGGGATTTCAAAACCAAAACCCCAAAACCTTTAGCATAGTCTATAGGTCATATTTATGGAAGGATTCATTGTAACCTGTTAGTTTGACTCCATATAATGCCTAGATGATGACATCCCCTTTTGGTCGTGATTAGTCAACTGTGACGGCTTCAGGGGCCTGAAGCCCGAAAACCTTGAGCACAGTCTACAGGTCATATTTATGAAGGGATTTCATTGTAACTTCGTAGGATCACTCCAGATGATGCCCAGATGAGAATGTCCCCTTTTGGTTGTGATCATTCAACCATGATGGCTGCCCATGCCCAAAGCCCAAAAACCTTTAGCACAGTCTACATGTCATATTTATGAAGGGATTTCATTGTAACTTGGTAGGTTGACTTCATATAATGTCTAGATGAGAACGTCCCCTTTGGATGCAATTGGGAAACCAATGGCTCCAGGGGCCCGAAGCCCAAAAACCTTTAGCACAGTCGACAGGCCATATTTATGAAGGGATTTCAATGTAACTTGATAGGATGACTCATTTTGGAATAATTTCACTGTAACTTGGTAACTTTCGTTGATATACGTTAACTGTGAGGCCACATACATTAACTGTGAGGTCATATTAACCCACCCCTCAGCTCTTTAGTACAGTGTACACTTCATATTATTTTTTATCAAAAACATAGCATACAGGGAACATAAATGAACATATTCCTAATTATCACAATTCTTGTCTTATTTCATAATCCTTTCATAAAAATTGAACATTATCCTTTTCATCAAACACAACACACAAGCTAAGCTACAGTGTCATTTTTGGGGGGGGGGAGGGGGGGCACTATACTCCCCCCCCCCTGCCTATGGCGCTGCCACTGATGTATAGCATTTACCAAATAGAACATATACAACAGGAAAATAATCAAATGACATACAATCTACCCCAAATTCATATTAACCCTTCGTCATCTGAGTGCTAGTGAAGGACGTAGAATGCTTTAAATAGCTCTCATGTGACATTTCTATGGCCTTTTCTAGTAAGACGATAGTGATTTAGATTAATTGAAGGGCCTGGAAATAATACAGAAAAACCGAACCGAAACCGAGGTTTTAAAAAAAATAAAAACCGAAACCGAACCTGGAAAAAAAAAACTCTATGCACTAGCCATAACTCGGGAACAAAATATTTGAATTGAAACTTCCTTTTCATGTGCACCCGTACACATCATACCCATACTGCACACCAATAAATCCAGTAAAAAATGCAGGAGGAGTTAAGTGGACAAGCATTTGTGATGGAAATTTTGCTATTTCCAAGGGCCATAACCATGCAAAATATGTTGTATCACAAATTCCTGACCACATGCACATCTAGACTTGATACTGATACTTCAGACCAAGTTTTGTAAAAATCCAACTAGAGTGATGTCACGCATGCAACCCAACTGTCCCAGCAATGGCAATGCTTAGACACAATGGATTTTTAACCACAAACTTTTAAACAAAAATATAAAAATGCATTTTTGACGAAAGAATAAAGAAAAAAGTGCCTAATTGGCACCCCGGGAGAGGGGGGGCGGAGGGGGGGAGTGTTACACGAGTTTAAAAAAAAGTTCTGCATGAAGTGACTGTAAATAGTTAATGAAAGTGTCAATGACACTGTAGCTCAACTTGTTAAGACATGTACATGTATAGTATGTGACACAGCAATGACAAACATCTAGGTAATGACCTGATAACAAAGGTACATATAAAGTTTTTTTGTAATGGTCTGTACATAAATACTGACCGTAGCCTGTAACAAATGTATAGGTAAAGTATTGTAAAGGTGGGTGACAGTCAGATGCTAAACTAGAAAAGAAATCTTTGAGTCCCAGAGTAGGGCTGCACGGTATTCGGATTTTAGTACCGGTGACGGTATTGAAAACAATACCGTGGTATACAGGTATACCGTGAAACAGTTCAGATTGAAAATAAAACTGAAATACATGTACATCCTTACTTTTCTGAAAGTGCTTGATAAATGTTATGTACAAGGTCCCAGGTGAAAAACAACTCATGTAATTCGGTACATGCTAAGTTTTGAGTTTACTTTGGATGTAAAAGAATTTTGAAGTTCATTAATTCGTGTTTCAAATCACACATATTCACAATTGCGAAATATGCAACAATTTTTGTCAAATATGAGACGTGTGACGCCATCACTTGGAGAAAACATTGTCGGCTGGTGATTGACACCTGCAGACTATCATGAAACTGAAGGGTGATCACATCTTGGAGGCGTGCTTAATATCAACAGTCTGACTGGCCTGACATGTGACAGATGGCATTTGACATTGCCATCTGAGGAAGTTTACTGCTGGAAGATAGAAGGGGAGGAGCTACTACTGGTTCTTTGTGTAACCAGGCCCTCGGAATTCCATCAACTGGACACCCGCTGTTTTGATAAAAAAGTTTTGTTTGCCACTGTTTTTCATGAAGCCACACATACACAATTAACACAATGTGACAATTGACTGGCTCAGTCATTAAACACTTATCAGTCAAGAGTGGTTGACCATGTTTTTACAGGAATTAAATTGACAAAGACTAATTTACTTGTATCCCAGAAAGATAGTTTTATGGCTTATTTTTGTATTAAACAATAGGTTCAATAACTTTGTAGACATGGATTATTGTCGTCTTCCATTCAAATCACTCATTTTCCCAGAGCAGTAAGTGATGCTTCTATCTTTTGCTCCAAAAATATCTTTTTTATTCATGATATCCCTTGCATTTAATATGTGCTTGCCATATTTTCGCTCATTATTTATATTTTTATTTCAAGAAAACGCGAATTTCAAATCCTATCAGACCCCAAAATTGTATACCGTTACTCACGGTATACCGGTATTCATTTTTGATGGACTGTTTTGAACCGGTGATAATTTCAATACCGGTACCAACTGGAATACCGTAATACCGTGCAGTCCTATCCCAGAGTGGGTCTGACTGAACCCCAAAATATTTGTTCTCATAGCACAGTGATAACAAAGGCACCCCAAAACACACTCGTTCCTGTTCCCAAGGTGAAAACAAAGGTACCCAAGAAGTTTCGTGAAGATCAGTTCATAAATACGAGCTGTATAGAAGTTGTGACAAAAAACTGATTGGACCTAATTTGGGTACAAAATGGCCACTGGCAGCCATCTTGAATTTTGGACCACACCCAGAAACACTTGTTCTCGTCCCAAGGTGATAACAAAGGTACCCAAGAGATTTTGTGAAGATCGGTTCATAAATACAGCCTCTAGCCCTGTGACATGTGTGCACTTACAGTGTATAAGTAGCACTGAATAAATCAAAGTTCATCTAATTTGCATAATTTCTGCACGAGAAAAAAACCCGTACTATATGCGATGTATTCCATGTTACTAAACATTCATACAAAAATTTATTCAAATCAGAACTTTCATACAGAAGTTCTGTACAAAAGACTGATTGTACTCATTTTGGTACAAAATGGCTGCTGGTGGCCATCTTGAATTTCGCCCCACACCCAAAAACACTCGTTCTCATCCCACGGTGATAACAAAGGTACCCAAGAAGTTTCGTAAAGATCGGTTCATAAATACGGCCTCTAGCCTGAGCCGTATAGAAGTTGTGTACAAAAAACTGATTAGACCTAATTTTGGTACAAAATGGCCACTGGCAGCCATCTTGAATTTTAGACTGCACCCAGAAACACTAATTTTGGTACAAAATGGCTGCTGGTGGCCATCTTGAATTTCGGACCACACCCAAAAACACTCGTTCTCATCCCAAGGTGATAACAAAGGTACCCAAGACGTTTTGTGAAGATCGGTTCATAAATACAGATTCTAGCCCGAGCCAAATTGACATGTGTACTTACTGTGTGTAAGTAGCACTGAAAAAATCAAAGTTCATCTAATTTGCATAATTTCTGCACGAGAAAAAAACCCGTATTATATGTGATGCATCCCATGGTACTAAACATTTACACAAAAAATTATTCAAATCAGAGCTTTCATTTGGAAGTTCTATGCAAAAATCTGATTGCACCTAATTTTGTACAAAATGGCTGCCATCGGCCATCTTGAATTTCGGACCGGACCCAAAAACACTCGTTCTCGTCCCACGGTGATACCAAAGGTACCAAAGAAGTTTCGTAATGATTGGTTCATAAATATGGCCTCTAGCCCGAGCCATATTGGCATTTGCACTTACAGTGCTGAAAGTAACTCCAAAAAACATCAAAGTTAGTCTAATTTGCATAATTTACGCACGAGAAAAAAACCCGTATTATATACCAAGTTACAATGAAATCCCTTCATAAATATGACCTGTAAACTGTGCTAAAGGTTTTTGGGCTTCGGGCTCGGGCAGCCATCATGGTTGAATGATCGCAACCAAAAGGGGACAATCACATCTGGGAATCATCTGGAGTGATCCTACAAAGTTACACTGAAATCCCTTTATAAATATGACCTGTAGACTGTGCTCAAGGTTTTCGGGCTTCGGGCACCCGTAGCCATCACAGTTGACCAATCACGACCAAAAGGGGATGTCATCATCTAGGCATTATATGGAGTCAACCTAACAGGTTACAATGAAATCCTTCCATAAATATGACCTTTTGCCTATGCTAAAGGTTTTTAGGCTTGGGCACCCATCAAAGCTGAATGATCGCGATCAAAATGGGACGTTCTCATCTAGACATTATTTGGAGTCATCCTACCAAGTTACAATGAAATCCCTTCATAAATATGACCTGTAGACTGTGCTAAAGGTTTTCATGCTTCGGGCCCCTGTAACTGTCACAGTTGCCCAATCAGGACCAAAAGGTGACTTTCTCATCTAGACATTGTATGAAGTCAACCCACCAAGTTACAATGAAATTCCTTAATAAATATGACCTGTACACTGTGCTAAATGTTTTCGGGTTTTAGGCTCGGGCAGTCGTCATGGTTGGCAGATCACGTCCAAATGGGGAAATTCTCATCTAGACATCACGAGGAGTCATCATACCAAGTTACAATGAAATCCCTCCATATTAAACATGACCTGCAGACTGTGCTAAAAATTTTTGAGTTTCGGGCTTGGGCAGCCATCACGGTTGATAGATCATGCCCAAAAGGGGACGTTCTCATCTAGGCATTATACAGAGGCATCCTACCAAGTTACAATGAAATCCCTTCATAAATACGACCTGTAGACTGTGCTAATGGTTTTCGGGTTTTGGGCTCGGGCAACCAGTATGGTTGCCCGATTGTGGCCAAAAGGGAACGTTCTCATCAAGACATGAGATCAGACAAGAACTGCAGGGTGTAGCCCGTGCTAAAGGAAAATGTGAACAGACTCACAGACTTTCAGACTCACAGCAGACTCACAGACTAACAGACTTCCGTACGCGTGATGGCAATAGCTTATCTTGACTATGTCAAGTTAAACTAAAAACAAACAAAAGAAAAACAAGAAACTTCAAATTGCTATCTGACACAACCTGGGTGCCTTTGAAGACCACGTTAGGCATTGTAGAAATGTTCCGATGGCGTTCAAATTATTCAAATGTGGTTTTTTTTTCTGGAGCACGGCCCACAGATCCCAAACCACTCTCCCATGCCCGCACCCCTGGCTCAGGCCTACGACCTTCGGGAGATGCAGTAAGCATCTCGACCTTGGACCCCCACATCTTACTTAGCACCCCCCTTGATCGAAGTCCTGGCGCCACCACTGCTATACATTATATACCTGCTTTGTTATTTTGTGTTCAGTTTTAATTTCGATAAAATAAATAATTTTCACTTATAACTTTTCTGTTATGTTTAACATAGCTATAATACAGGGACTCAATTCACTGTCCTGTTCCTCGATCCCTCACTGGACCTATCACCTCCTTTCGAAGTACAGAGTATGAACTCTCCCTCATGTTGTTATGTGCAAAATAAAATGGATTTACAGCATCAACGAGTATCACATGGGGAATAAATGGTCAAAGTAAATAACCCTATATAATTTTGATTATTATTTTATTTTATGCATTTAATGTGAGATAAATATGACTGAAATGAAAAAATATAAGAAAAAACAAAACGTTCACATGTTCCGACACTCACCTGATTTCGTGCAGTAAAAGCCCACACTCACTGGCCATTTTCGTTCTTATGTAGGCCCCACCGGCTATTCTCACAGTTGGGGTGCGACTTATACAAACGTAATAGTCGCAGGGGAGGTATTTTGGCTGAAAATATTGGATGCGACTTATATGTGGGAGCGACTAAAACACAGACATAATAATATGGAAATAATCACTTTTGGATTTGCCTGTTCTGCTGATGTTTGTTGTCATTTTGAAAATGACATTACGAGGGGGTCGTAAATTTCGAAGTTTAACGTCAAAGTATGCAAAAAATGTATGGACGTTTTTTTTTGCCCCTGTTGGTTCGGTTTTTCGGTTTGAGGCAAAAACCAACACCGAACCGAAAAACCTCCATGCTCTAGTTATAGCCCTTATTGACTTTAAATTTACCAAAATAGCAGGTTTTTTGAAGATATGTTCAGTTACGATTAAAGAAATTAAATGATATTTGGTGAGAGACATCATTGGGTATGAATACATTTCCAGGTTGATAATGAGATGGGTCTGCATCGTGAGTTACATTATTGGGTATGAACACATGTCCACATCTTTTTTATGGATATCACTTGTTTTTCCAGAGTTATAGCCCTTGTCGACTTTGAATTTACCAAAATTGCAGGTTTTTGGCTCACCAACGTTAGTTGTGTGAGCCTAAGGCATAGCCCTCATGTCGGCGTCCGCTCTCAAATATTTTGAACTTTTGTGTACAGATTTTGATTTTTTGGCTTTTTAAAATTTTTTTTATTTTCTGCATATTGCTATAGTGGTTCAATATAACATTTAACTCTTTTCCAGGGTATTTTGTCGTAATTTTAACCCTTTGAAACAAATTTTAGACTTATTTTGATGTTTGCGTGCAAGTTTTGATGGGGTTTTTTTTCCTTTCTTCCAAGTGGAGATTTACCTTGCAGCATATGTCCATGCTTTCTATTGTATGTATACATGCATCTTAGGGCTATGTTTGTATTATTTAACCCTTTTCCTGCTGAATTACTTCAATTTTGGACTTTTATGTACAGCTTTTGGACTTAGGCTTACAGCTTCTTACTTTTATGTACAGGTTGTGATAAAAAAAGACAATTTCAAGTGAGGTTGACCTCACTGCATATTGCAGTGGTGGTTATTATAACATTGATATCTTTCCAGTGCATTTTTTAAATTTTTTTAACCCTTTGAATAGATTTTTAGACTTATTTTGACGTTTGCGTGCAGGTTTTCATGGGTTTTTTTTTCCTTTCTTCCAAGTGTTGAGTTTCTGCATATTGCTATGGTGATTCACTATAACATTTAACTCTTTCCAGGGTATTTTGTCTTAATTTTAACCCTTTGAATTAAATTTTAGACTTATTTTGATGTTTGCGTACAGGTTTTGATGTTTTTTTTTTTCTTTCTTCCAAGTGGAGATTTACCTTGCAGCATATGTCCATGCTTTCTATTGTATGTAGACATGCATCTTAGGGCTATGTTTGTATTATTTAACCCATTTCCTGCTGAATTACTTCATTTTTGGACTTTTATGTACAGCTTTTGGACTTAGGCTTACAGTTTCTTACTTTGCATATTGCTGTGGGGGTTCACGATAACATTTAACTCTTTTCCAGGGTATTTCGTCTTAATTTTAACCCTTTGAATCAAATTTTGGACTTATTTTGACATTTGTATGCAGGTTTTGATGTTTTTTTACTTTTATGTGCAGGTTTTGAGGTTTGTCTTTCTTCTCTTCCAAGTGGCGACTTACCTTGTAGCATATTGTCATGGTTCCTATTTTATGTTAGGATGCTTCTTGGGGCTATTATTATATTATTTAACCCTTTAGCTGCTTATTTACTTTAATTTTGGATTTTTGTTTGCAGGTTTTGTACTTTTGTGTGCAGGTTTTGATATTTTTTTTTAAGTGGAGTTTTACCTCACTGGCATATTGCCATGGTGGTTACTGTAACATTTTCAGGGTATTTTTCTAAATTTTAACCCTTTGAAACAAATGTGATACTTTTATGTGCAGGTTTTGAGGTTTGTCTTCATTTCTTCCAAGTGGATATTTTTCAAGTACACTTTCACCTTACTGGCATATTGCCATTGTGGTTACTGTGACAGGGTATTTTTCTCAATTTTAACCCCTTGAAACAAATGTGATACTTTTTTTTACTTTTATGTGCAGGTTTTGAGGTTTGTCTTTCTTTTCTTCCAAGTGGTGACTTACCTTGTAGCATATTGCCATGGTTCCTATTTTATGTTAGGTTGCTTTCTGGTCTATTTTTATATTATTTAACCCTTTAGCTGCTTATTTACTTTAATTTTGGACTTTTTTGTGCAGGTTTTGTACTTTTGTGTGCAGGTTTTGATATTTTTTTAAGTGGAGTTTTATCTCACTAGCATATTGCCACGCTGGTTATTGTAATATTTTCAGGGTATTTTTCTAAATTTTAACCCTTTCAAACAAATGTGATACTTTTTTTACCTTTATGTGCAGGTTTTTAGGTTTGTCTTTCTTTTTTTTCAAAGTGGAGACTTACCTTGTAGCATATTGCCATGGTTCCTTTCTTATGTTAGCATGCTTCTTAGGGGTTATTATTATATTATTTAACCCTTTAGCTGCTTATTTTCTTTAATTTTGGACTTTTGTGTGCAAGTTTTGAACTTTTTTTTAGCTCCGCTGACAAAGTCAGCAGAGCTTTTCTTATACTGATTTGTCCGTCGTCCGTCGTCTGTCGTCCGTCTGTCCGTCTGTCCATCCGTCGTCAACATTTTATTTGTCCGAGCCATAATTTCTAAACCGCTGAATATTTTTCCACCAAACTTCATAACAATATGTATTATCAATAGACGGTGTGTCATCAATTATTCTGCAGTCTGTAAATCCACAGGGTCAAGGTCACAGGTCACAGGATCAAGAAAATCTTTATAACGTCATGTAATGTCAATAGGCGGTGTGTAATTGATCCAAGCCATAATTTTCGTGACAACTGAAAATTTTTCGGCTAAAGTTTGTGACAATATTAGTATTAGAAAACATGCCCATGCGATCAGTGGCCCTCAGCGGAGCTCTCTAGGCATGACAGGCCTCTTGTTTTTACTCCAGCCACCCCTTTACATTGGCCACCTCTTGGTGAGCCACGGGGTACTGATACCCACTCTAGTTGGATGATATCTTTAGTTGCAATTAAAGAAATTAATTGATATTTGGTGAATGACATTATTGGGTATGAATACATTTCCAGGTCGATAATGAGATTGGTCTGCATCTTTTTACCAGATTTATGACCCTTTCCATACTTAGAATTCTTCTGAATTTCTGTAAAATTTCAGGTTTTTGGAGGATATCTGCAGCTGCAATAAAAGAAATAAATGATATGTATTAAGTGACATTATTGGGTTTGAAGACATGTCCAGGTTGATAATGAGATTGGTCCACATTTTTTTACCAGAATTATTGCCTTTTCTGTACTAAGAATTCTTCTGAATTTCTGTAATGATATATTTGTCTACATCTTTTTCTGGTTATGGTTCGCGTCCATGCAACCGCCTGTTCATTAATGCTTGCAGAAAGAATTGATGACATAAATCCACTTTTGTAGGGCTATACATTAACCTGTCCACATCTTTTTTATTTTATCAGGAATAGCATCAGTGGGGCAATTTTACCTGCATCATTGCATTAATCCTTGAACCATTAACCCTTCTACCAAAAAATTAAACAAAATTACAGTGTCAGTTCTCAAATACTCATTTTAAACATGTTATAGTCAGAAAAGTCAGTGGGGGATATGCAAGTTGTTAGACTATCTTGTATTTCATATATGTGTTACATGCATCAATATAAGATGACATTAACCCTCAACCGGACATTTTTTGCAGATTGTGGAGTTTTTTAATGCGATATTTTTGTGGATTTTTTGTAAGTGTGGATTTGTAAAATTTCTGACCTGTTTTGCTATAAATGTACATGAGTGGGACTACCACTGGTATGCTGTGCCTTTTATATTTCATATATGTGTTACATGCATCAGTATAAGATGACATTAACTCTTAGCCAGACATTTTTTGCAGATTTTGGAGTTTTTTAATGCGATGTTATACTTTTTTGTAAGTGTGGACTTGGAAAATTTCTTGCCTGTTTTGCTATAATGAGTGGAGGCTACCACCGGTATGCCTTGGGTTTTATATTTCATATATGTGCTACATGCATCAATATAAGACATTAACCCTTAACGGAGATTTTTTGCAGATTTTGGACTTTTTTAATGCAATGTTAGACTTTTTTGTAAGTGTGGACTTAGAAAATTTCTGTCCTGTTTTGCTAGACATGTACATGAGTGGAGGCTACCACCGGTATGCTATGGCTTTTATATTTCATATATGTGTTAAATATATAAAAAGATTATATATTATAAACTTCTTCATATACCTTTTTGTCAAATCAGGTTCAAGCTCGGGAGATTACTCCTTTCTAAGCGGCTTTCACTTTTGACTAATTCATATTCCGTTACGTTAAGTGCTGTACCAATGTATACCATGTCATGGGAACGTAAAAATTAAGCGTCACACTTATCTTAATTGTTAGATAGAATTAAAAATTAAAAAATTGTTTGAGATGGGCTTATGTCTTACATGTCGATTTATTACCTGGCAAATGGCTGCCTGGCTTCTAATCACGAACTCAGTTGTAAAATCAGCATTTCATATTTTTCTTGGGTGGCAACAAGTAAAGATATGTTCCGCGTTTCACATTGTTCTCCGTATTCAAGTGTATATTATGCACAAAAATACCGCATTATATCTTTCGTGGGTGGCAAAAAGTAAATATATATTCCGCGTTATTACGTGCAAAATTTATTCTCAGCTTTAGAAATACGAGCCTTCTATCATTTATCTCAACCACACCCTGGTAACAGAGGCAGAGGCAAGTTCGCATACAGTATTCACACATCCAACCACTCCTTGACCCAAATCAATCAAACGCGTTGTTCTCCACATTTAGGTGTATTGTGTGCAAAATCACTGTATTACCCTTGGGTGGCAACAAGTAAAGATACGTTTCATGTTATTCTCCATATCCGAGTGTCTTACACACAAAATAATCTTCTTTGGGTGGCAACAATTCAAGATATGTTCTGCATTTCATGTTGTTCTTTGTATTCAAGTATAAATTATGCAAAGAATTATTTAACATGGAATATATCTTTACTTGTTGTCTCCCAAGGAAGATGTGATACAGAGATTTTTTGCATAATTTACAAAAGTAAACATCTTCTAACTGATTAACCCAGCGACTCCAATTATTTTGGATTTCTGACCTCAAAGGGCAATGAAGTGAAAAGAGTTTGCATTCTAGCCTGCCTGACTATTTTTGCCGAAGTTACCCAAAATTGTTTATCAGTGACCCCTGCTGATAAAAATCTAAAACTCCTGCTTTAATGGCACCCTTCTCAGAAGGCAATCTTGGTGGGTGGTGACCTTGCTGAATATAACTTAAAGGGTAAACTCCTGTTATCAAATTGATTGAAAAATATCTTGTAATCTATTGGAAGAATTCCTCTTCAGGTAGCCCAAAAATTTGTCATTTGGTCTCATGCAGGCTTACTCAACACAATCGACGATAACAATATATCAATATCCATGATAACTGAAACATGGTTTACTCCAGACGACACCTTGACTGTCAGTGAGATCATTGCCAACAGGCAAGATTCTTACACACAACCCCAGGAAGTCACAGCGGTGTGGAGGTGTGGGTGTAATCTGTGATAATACTGTGAAGGTTAAGCGTATGGCATCTCAGACTTGGGTTACATTAGAGTGCATTGACACCATTGTAACAATCGACTCACACTCAGTCCATCTCATTGTCATTTATCATCCCCCACAGCGCTCCAAAAACAAATTCACTGTCAACCAGTTCATTAGTGAATTCCAAGACTTCCTAGGATGCATTACTGCACTGCCAGGAAAATTCCTCATTGGTGGTGATTTCTTAACTACGTGATCTTATCAATTCAATGAATTTACGCCAACATGTTCGTGGCAATACCCATAATGATGGCCACACATTAGATCTGCTAATCACCAGAGAATCCGATGCTGATCTTGTTAAAAACGTATTAATTGTTGATCCTGCATTCTCTGACCATTTTATGGTTATCTTTGATTTGGCACTTTCTCGTCCCTCCCCTGTCCGGAAGAAAGTCACATACCACAAATACCGAAGTATTGATCTTGCTAAGTTTGCGGATGCTATTGCTTCGTCTCCCGTCACTAAAATTAACAATATGCAAACTGTTGACAGCATTGAATACATCCTCAATGGCTCACTTCAAGAAGTTATTGACAAGTTTGCGCCTAAGCAAACATGCACTTTTAGCGTACGCCCTTGCTCACAGTGGTGATGAGATTAGGCACGCAAAAGATTTACGATGCAAACTAGAGCTTCAGTGACGGCAAACGAAACTATGTGTTCACAGAGAGATGTTTGTCAACCAGCGAAATGTTGTTAACAAACTTGTCAAATCCGCGAAACAGAAATACTTTTCGGACTTATTGTCAGCTAATGTTAATTCCCCTAATGCACTGTCTGTCGTTCTTGAGAAGCTACTGTATCGTCAAAAGACAACCGTACTCCCAGAGCATTTGTCATCCAAAGACCTAGCAAATAGATTTTCTTCTTTCTTTTCTGACAAAATTGAGACTATCAGAGCTTCGCTTGATACAAGCTCACAATCTGATCTTCGACAGATGTCTGACATGCCATGCACCTGTGTTAAAGCTGTTGCACAGTTGTCCCAATTCAAACCTTTGGCTACAACAGATATCCAGAGGTTAATATCCAAGGCACCTTCTAAGCAATACGTGCTAGATATCATTCCAATATGGTTGTTAAAAGCATCTCTTTCGGAGTTAACTACACCGATCTTGAAACTGGTCAATGCCTCCCTCCAATCTGGCGTCTTTCCGACAAGCATGAAACACGCTTTAGTAAAACTTCGTCTCAAAAAGCCAACGCTTGATCCAGAGGTTCTGAAAAACTACCGATGGGTCTCTAATCTTCCATTCCTATCAAAGATTATTGAGCATGCGGTGGCTTCTCAGCTGAATTCTCATTTGGCAGCCCACGGCCTAGCCGAAGTTAACCAATCTGCATACAGATCTAATTGCAGTACAGAAACAGCGCTTCTAAGGGTCCAAAATGATATCCTCCTATCCACAGACATGCACAACCTAACATGTCTTGTTTTGTTGGATTTAAGCGCTGCTTTTGACACCATAAGCCATAAAATACTTATTGAAAGACTGGCAGTGAGAATAGGCCTTACTGACCGAGCACTTAATTGGTTTTCGTTGTACCTTAATGGTCGTCCTTATTGGCAGTGAGTCGTCAGACAAGGTCACACTACGTTTTGGCATACCTCAAGGATCAGTGTTGGGTCCCCTACTGTACACTGTCAATGTCTTACGTCTAGGTGACATTTTCCAAAGCCATGGCCTTGATTTTCGTTTTTATGCAGATGACACACAGCTGTATATTTGTTTTACTCACGCCTTTGAGCCTGAAGCATGCAGTAAGATTGAACTTTGTATTTCAGACATCAAGGCATGGATGACTAAAAACTTTCTTAAAATGAACGATGACAAGACAGAAGTAATATATCATCAACTTTCAAAAATATCCATACTGTCCCTCATTATTGGAGGTTCTGCGATAAAACCCTATAGCTGTGTTCGAAGCTTAGGTTATTTCATGGATGAAAATTTGGCCGCTGATGAACATATCAAACATGTCTCTCGCAGTGCATTTTTTCATCTTAGAAATGTTAGCAAAATTCTACCCTTCATTGATATGCAGACGTCACAACAGCTTGTCCACGCCTTTGTTACCAGTCGCCTCGACTAATGCAACTCTCTTCTGATTGGCTCTAAAACATCTATTCTTGAAAAGCTACAACATATACAAAATTGTGCTGCACAGGTCATAACCAGAACTCAAAAGTACTGCCATATAACACCTGTACTCTCACCTGTACTGGCTACCCGTTGAGCAAACAATTCAATTTAAAATTGTCCTTTTGGTGTTCAAGTGTATCTCGGGATCTATCTAACCCTGCCTGTGTTGCAGTGCGGAGTTACGATGTTGGGGAGCTGGCAGCTGCTCGTCGTTGCTCGATGGTTCTCTCCGGGTACTTCGGCTTCCTCCACCCATAAAACTGTCATGGTCATTGTTAGCCATTGTGCATAAATATGTGACCTTAAAACATCAATAAATAAATAAATATCCCGGGATCTGCACCATCCTACATGTCCGATCTGCTTACCATCCACAAACCACCAAGGTCTCTTAGGTCATCAGGTCAACTCAATCTGGTTCAGCCCACATCTAAATTTACTAGTGCTGGTGATAGGTCCTTTGCGGTTGCTGGCCCAAGTCTTTGGAATTCTCGTCCAATCGACATAAAAAATAGTAAATCACATGAATCATTCAAGTCTGATACTAAAACCTACCTTTTTCGTAAGGCATTTCCTTCAGTGGTCTTTTAATTTTGGTCATAAACTGACATTACTAAGTGCGTGAGTGTGACTGAGTCTGTGAGGATTGCCTCGTTACTCGCCAGGTCGCACTCACTTGTTTTGGTAAAGTTGTAGTTTGTTTTTTATTTTGTTTTAATTCAATACCCTTTTTCTTTTAGGTTCTGTCGCTTTTATCGCCATGATATAGCCTTTGTTGTGGATGTGGCGTTGGGCACCAATAAATGATAATAGTGATCCATGTATCAATGTATCTGTGAGAGAATGTATGTGTATGTGTGTATATGTATGTATGCAATTATTGTACAGCCATTGAGCACCGTGTGTGGATTCTAGGCTTTAAAATTATTATTATTATTATTATTATTATTATTATTAGCTCAACTTTGATGAAGTCAAATTTGAGCTATTGTCATGGCCCGTCATCCGTCTGTCCGTCCGTCCGTCCGTCCATCTGTCCGTACATCAACAATTGGCTATGGCTCGAGCTAGAGGTCGTATTTATGAACCGATCTTTACGAAACTTCTTGGGTACCTTTGTTATGACAGTGGGACGAGAACGAGTGTTTTTGGGTGGGGTCCGAAATTCAAGATGGCTGCCAGCCGCCATTTTGTACCGATGATGCAGAAATCTGTTTTTTGTACAGAACTTCCATATGAAAGCTCTGATTTGAATAATTTTTGGTATGAATGTTTAGTACCATGGGGTACATCACATATAATACGGGGTTTTTTCTCGTGAGTAAATTGTGCAAATTAGACTAATTTTGATGTTTTTTGGTGTTAATTTCAGCACTGTAAATGCAAATGCCAATACGGCTCGGGCTAGAGGCCGTATTTATGAACCGATCTTTACGAAACTTCTTGGGTACCTTTGGTATCACCGTGGGACGAGAACGAGTGTTTTGGGGTCCGGTCCGAAATTCAAGATGGCCGATGGCAGCCATTTTGTACAAAAT
Organism: Pictodentalium vernedei; assembly: GCA_031216915.1. Lineage (NCBI taxonomy): Eukaryota > Metazoa > Mollusca > Scaphopoda > Dentaliida > Dentaliidae > Pictodentalium > Pictodentalium vernedei. Next base: position 602,379,708 of record CM062297.1, read on the forward strand.
TAGGTGCAATCAGATTTTTGCACAGAACTTCCATATGAAAGCGCTGATTTGAATAATTTTTTGTGTGAATGTTTAGTACCATGGGATACATCACATGTAATACGGGTTTTTTTCTCGTGCAGAAATTATGCAAATTAGATGAACTTTGATATTTCAGTGCGACTTACACACATTAAGTACACATGTCAATACGGCTCAGACTTGAGTCTGTATTTATGAACTGATCTTCACGAAATGTCTTGGGTACCTTTGTTATCACCTTGGGACGAGAACGAGTGTTTCTGGGTGCGGTCTAAAATTCAAGATGGCTGCCAGTGGCCATTTTGTACCGAAATTAGGTCTAATCAGCTTTTTGTACACAACTTCTATACAGCTCAGACTAGAGGCCATATTTATGAACCAATATTTACGAACCTTGTTGGGTACCTTTGTTATCACCGTGGGATGAGAGTGAGTGTTTTTGGGTGTGGTCCGAAATTCAAGATGGCCACCAGCAGCCATTTTGTACCAAAATTAGTGCAATCAGTCTTTTGTACAGAACTTCAGTATGAAAGTTCTGATTTGAATAAATTTTTGTATGAATGTTTAGTAACATGGAATACATCACATATTCTAAGGGGTTTTTTTTCGTGCAGAAATTATGCAAATTAGATGAACTTTGACTTATTCAGTGCTACTTTCACAATGTGAGCACACATGTCAATACGGCTCAGGGTAGAGGCTGTATTTATGAACCGATCTTCACAAAAAATCTTGGGTACCTTTGTTATCACCTTGGGACGAGAATGAGTGTTTCTGGGTACGGTCCAAAATTCAAGATGGCTGCCAGTGGCCATTTTGTACCAAAATTAGGTCCAATCAGTTTTTTGTCACAAGTTCTATACAGCTCGTATTTATGAATTGATCTTCACAAAACTTCTTGGGTACCTTTGTTTTCACCTTGGGACAGGAACGAGTGTGTTTTGGGGTGCCTTTGTTATCACTGTGCTATGAGAACAAATATTTTGGGGTTCAGTCAGACCCACTCTGGGACTCAAAGTTTTCTTTTCTAGTTTAGCATCTGACTGTCACCCACCTTTACAATACTTTACCTATACATTTGTTACAGGCAACGGTCAGTATTTATGTACAGACCATTACAATACTTTATATGTACTTTTGTTATCAGGTCATTACCTAGATGTTTGTCATTGCTGTGTCACATACTATACATGTGCATGTCTTTTTCTTGACAAGTTGAGCTACAGTGTCATTGACACTTTAATTATTATTATTATTATCATTATTATTATTATTATTATTTCTTCCACAATAGACATTTAACCTATTATATCTTGCTTGGTAGAGCTCCAATGTGCTGCGTCAAACAAGATATTGAATAAATGCTTAGTTTATCACTGGCATACAGGAAAATGTCCAAATTCTTGCTAATTTAATACTCCTCTTAACAGGACATTTCTCAGTGACAAAGTGGCTAAACATTTAACATTCTACTCTATCAGGGAAAACATTTTTAAATATCTTCTCACAGTGGTCCATATATATGGGTGAAGGCTTTCAGAGTATTCTAACAACCTTCACATTCCCAAGCAATACATGCCAATTTGACATCAGTTCTTTCAATATTCTCTGTCAAACAAGATATAATAAAACAAATCAGTTTTTCTCCAGAATGAAGCAACATTGCCAATTTCTGGTTAAATGAATCGGTTTTTTTTTGGCAAAGTACCAAGTCATTTAACCAGGCTCTTTTGTTTTATAAACAAAATCCATCTGGGTTGTTTTCCACCTGCAGATAATTTCATTTTTGCTCATTTCTTTCCATCCTACCACATCAACACAACATGCCTTTCCTTATCAATCTCTCTTGATTGCAAAATGCAAAAATTGAGCCAACACAATAATTTACCTTAGGAAGGCTTGAAAATATCAAAAAGATCAGAATTGGGCAAAACTGGACTGACTAGGTGTCAAAAGTGCTTGGCAAACTAACTGGTGTCCTCCTCTGCTCTACCAGAGTACCCCCATAATCCACTTTCCACCAGACATGTGCAATCAATTTCTTTTTCCACCATTTAGGCTGGTGTTTTCAAATTTTCTCTTGAAATAATTATCTGTAATGTAACAATTGTCAATGAAAACCAAGTGGAGAGTCAGCTGGAAAGCATGGAGAAGTCATACAAACCATTGAGCAGCATTTTCAGGACCCCTTTTTATGGAAAAGTGACTTTAGTTTGGATGAGTCATTTTATAGGACTCTATTTATGCATCTATATGAATGTATCCTTTCTCTATGTACTGTAGTTGGTCCATACTTGAGTTTTCCTCAAATTATGATTGTTTCCAGTAGGTTTTGCACACATTGTGCACTAGCACATAGGTTCATTTTGACACTTTTGACCAACACCTTTGAGCTGTATGTGTTATGCTGTGCAGAGATCACAAATACATCCTCGTTGTCAGGGGACTGTAGAAAGATGATGGGCAGGGGCAAAGGTGAAGAGAATAATTTGGCTGATTGTTTAATTCTGGTGATAAAATTTGATTTGTCGAGGGTGGGGGCAGAAGAAAAATAGTAACACAGAGAATAAGGACAAGAGTCGACAGAATATTTTTTTTTTTAAAGCTGTCAAGACCAGAATGGAAGGGCCATATATAGTTACATTATGAAAAGACAGTCCTAGTTATTAGTACAATAGCTTTCAGCTTTGTTAGCCTTCATCAGCGGTGAAACATAGAGAGCTTTACATGTTGGCTTTCGAACATATACACAAGTATGAACAAAAAAAAAGCACATACTGAATGAATAATTTCCCACATCAATGTGTCCGTGTCACTGTTTTGGCATGAAAACTTTAAAAGTCAACAATTTTTTTGTTCATACTATTGTACATGATGAAGGCTAATAAAGCTGAAAGCTATGAGACAGAATAATTTTGGGAGCAAGCAGAACTGTTGAAAATACAAAAATATAATAACTCTTCTCTAAGGAGTGTCCACTGCCGAACAATCGAACAGTACTGTTTTAACCCTATGAGTAAGAGACAATAGGCAGAAGAGGTTGACATATGCATATACAAGGATTCAGACCCACACAACAGAAATCAAGTGAGATAAATAGCAAGAGTATTGTATGGAATGGGTAGAAAAGTAGTATGCTTACTGGATTGAAAGGGTTAAACTTTCTAAGGAAGTATTGATGGGGTGTACACTTTCCTCTCAACATGTTCTTGTAAATAATGTTATAGCGCTTTTTACACTGATGTGCTTACTGAGTTTCTTTTTATTCTCTGTAACAGCATAAGGCAAGATAAAATAAATTGTCCATCTCATTTCAGAATGAGGCTGTGTATCTGTATACAGAGGGTGATTCTATGGATTGCTGTTGTGAATTGATGATAGGAAAGGTAAATATACCTTGTACATCATGACAAGTATGTGTTATTTTGATACCATTCTTTCCTTTTAGACATTTTAGTTGCTGTTTTGTTTTCTTCAGGGTTCTCATATCTTATTTCTGAGATCTGGGTTATGCCCACAACATAAAAAAATAAGTTCCATATGCAGAGATAAATTACTCAATGCACATTTCAGTATTTATTTGGAAAAAATATGCCTCCTGCAGAACGTGTGAATATTGGGCAAATAATCAGCAGGGATTGTATTCATGCTAACCCATCCAAATTTTATAACAGTTTTTTTTGTCCAAAAGCTCAAAAATATATCCAAAGTTTAGTCTATTTGGACCTTGTGAATCAGTTGGCAATATTTTTGCTCTGTCATAAAATGTAAGAACTTGATGCAAGAATTATTTTAATGGTCTCAGCTGTGGTCATGATTAGCCATTGTACAGAAATATGTGACCTTAAACGCCAATAAATAAATAAATAAATGGTCTGATCTCAGACCTCAGCATTTTTATTTATATACAGCTGACCAAATTGGCAGAATCTGCATTGGCATTGGCATCAGATGTGTGTGTGCAGTTTGGTAGGAATTAGTGTTTAGGTTACTTTCTCAAAGTCAAGTGGGCTCAGGGCCTTTTTATTGCATATGTAGGTTGTAGGGACCTTTTACGACAGTATCCAACCCTAGTTCTGTGACCTTTTCCCAGTTTGATCTAATATTTTCAGCCCAAACTTAGTCAAGTTGCAATTATTGGCATTAAGGTCAGCTTTTGTGCTGATTGTTTTAACTTCCCATTGCCGTGTATTCTTTTATTTGAATAACACCTTGAGGTATTAACCACTCTGTATGCAAAAATTTACCTGCATTTTTTTCAGTCAAAATTTTCATGTTTTTTTCAAACTTGGTCAATTTTTTGTTGTAAAAGTTTGTGCAAAAGTGAGTTTCATTTCTACGTGTCTTTCCATGTGATTGATATTGTAGACTTGGATTACCGAAGTCAATTGAAGTAATATTTAACACTCATTTTAGCTATCTTTCATGGGCATTTTAGCCAAAACTTATTAGGTTTTTAGCTCACCTAGACAAGTTGAGCTTATCTAATTGCTCTCCATCCGTTGTCCTTCTTCAGATTCAAATTTGTTCAAATCAGGTCCCTGGGTTCATATTTGGGCTTAATATGATAGCCCAAATTTTAACTTGGTGCAGTATGAGGAAATTTCTTAAAAAATCTTCTCCTTCATATCCACCAGTCAGAATGCTTTCATATTTGGTATACAACATCTCTAGGGGATTCAGATTCAAATTTGTTCAAATAGAGTGCCTGGGTTGATATTTGGGGCTCCCTATGGGATCCTGAATTTTTTAACTTAGTGAAATATGAAGGAATTTCTTGAAAAATCTTCAGATTCACCAGTTAGAATCCTTTCATATTTGGTATACAGCATCTCTAGGGGGTGAGATTCAAGTTTGTTCAAATTGTTTGTCTGGGTTAGTATTTGGGCTTCCTAAGAATTTCAACTTAGCCCAATATGAGGAAATTTGTTAAAAAATCCTCTTCAAATTCATCTGTCAGTCTTTTGGTGATTGGTATACAGCATCTTTAGGGGGGTCAGATTCAAGTTTGTTCCAAACAAGTCCCCAGAGTCATATTTAGGCTCCCTGTGGGGGCCTGAATTTTAACTTATTGCAACATGAGGAATATTCTTTAAAAATCGTTTTGTTCAGACCTATTTATCTTAATCGTTTGATGATTAGTAAGCAGCTTCCTTAGGAGGGGGTCACATTCAAATTTGTTCAAATCAGGTCAATGGGGTCATATTTGGGCTCCCTGTGGTAGCCTGAAATTTAACTCCTTGCAATATGAGGAATATTCTTTCATAATCAGATCCACCATTCAGCATCTTTGATGTTTGGTATGCAGCATACTTACTTAGTGGGGTCTGATTCAGCTATGTTCAAATCAAGTTCCTGGGTTGATATTTGGACTCCCTGTGCAATATGAGGAATATTCTTTAAACGTTCTTCAGATCAACTGAACAAAATCCTTTGATGATTGGTATGCAGCATCCTTTTGTGAGTCACAGGTTATGATTTATTTATTTATTGGTGTTTAAGGTCATATACTTATGCACAGTGGCTAATCATGACTGTGAGTCAGAGATTGAAGGTTTTTGCAAATCCTTGTGGTCATATTTGGGCTCTCTGTGTGAATCTTTTGATATTTCATATCCATGTCCAATTCAAGTTTGTTTGAATCAAGTCTCTGGTGTCATTATAAGGACCAATCTTTAAAAAATCTTCTTCAAATCCACCAGTAAATATCTTTTGATATTTAGTGTGCAACCTCTTTAGTAGGTCAGATTCATGTTAATTTGAATAAAGTCTCTGGTTTCTTATATGGGTGCCCTATGGGAACCTAAATTTCAACAAAGCTCAATATGAGGAAAATTCTTTGAAAATCTTCTGCTGATCCATCCGTCAGAATCTTTGGATATTTGATTTGTAGCATCCCTAATGGGGTCAAGTTTGTTCTGGGTTCATATGTGGGCTGCCAACAGTCAACCAAATTTTAACTTTGTGCAATATCAGGAAAATTCATTTAATATCTTCTTTTTCAGATCCATCAGTCAGAATCTTTTGATGTTTGTTATGCAGCATCCTTCAGAGGTTCAGATTCAAATTTGTTCACATCAAGTCTTTGGGGGGCATATTTGGGTCCCTGTAGGGTCAAAATTGTAACTTAGTGCAATATGAGGAAATTTCTTTAAAATGTCTTCTTCCTCAGATTCACCATTCATTGTCTTTTGATATATGGTATTCAGCATCCTTATTGGGGTGAGATTCAAGGTTGTTCAAATCAAGTCCATGGGTTTATATGTGGTTGCCCTTTTGGAACCCAAATTTTAACTTGGTGCAATATTCTTCAAAGATCTTCTTTAGATCCACCGGGGGCACGGTGGCGTTGAGGTAACCGGTTCTCATCAGATCACTGAAGTTAAGCAATGTCAAGCCCGGTTAGTCCTTGGATGAGTGACCGTCTGAGTGATCAATTTGGACTCTCGCGTTGTGTCCTTGGGCAAGGCACTTAACCCTGATTGTCCACATGGGGACACAATGATGCCGTGTACTAAGGCGTACTGTATGTTGATGGTGCGCATGTCTTCAACCAATTTAACCCTGCCTATGCTGCAGTGCGGAGTTACGATGTTGGGGAGCTGGCAGCTGCTCGTCATTGCTCGGTGGTTCTCTCTGGGTACTCCAGCTTCCTCCACCCATAAAACTGTCACGGTCATCATTAGCCATTGTGCATAAGTATGTGACCTTAAACACCAATAAATAAATAATTAATATTTAGATCCACCCAGCAGAATCTTTTAATATTTGCTCCTAAGTTAAAGTTTCTTCAAAATGTTATACATTATATTATAAATTATTATAAATTTAACACAGAAACCAATGCAGAATGTCTATTTGTTTAAATGAATTTTAACCACACATGGCCAAGTCGATTGTGGTCTATTTCGGTTAGATGTAATTGTGGGTGTATAAGTTTGATGATTTTTTAAATGGGGCTCACCTGGCCACTTGGGGACATGGGGGTGGGAGCCAGGTGTGGTTCGATTAGGGGAGGGGAGGCTATTGGATGATTTTGCTTTCTTTGCTTTAAAATGAGTTTTGAAGGATTTTGAGTGATTTCCTCCCCACCCTCCCCCTCCCCCCCCCCCCCCCAAAAAAAAAAACATTACCCAGGGTAGCCATGGGTCCTGGAAATCTGAGAAAATCCTTGAATTGCATAAATATGTTCAAGGACCTTGAAAACCCATGTCCGGGTTCGTTACCAGCTGAATGTTCCAACTTTTCTGTTATTCGAAATGCCATGAATGTTTTATAAGCTTAATTCTGATTGGTTGAGTTTATCCCTGTGTCATTGCAAATATTCATCCAAACATCATGTTGCTTACAAATAACGTTGCCTCATGTCTTGGTGTTAAAATCACGTGTTCTAGTTCACTTCGACAATTCTTTTGTGAATTGAACAAAAAGTTTTGAGATTCTTCATTGTTTGATTTTTACTTTACGAATATGCCTGGAGGAAAATGCAAATTTCAAGATAGATGGTTAGAAGACGAGAAGTATAAATCATGGATCGTTCCCATTGCAAATGATAAAAATTCTGCTCGGTGTAAACATTGTAAATGAAATATAAATATTTCTACCATGGGTGAATCGGCGCTTCTATCTCACATAACTGAAAAATGCACACAGAACACACATTAGCAAAAGCTCAGTGTGAAATGACGGTGAAGAATTTCTTCCAACCAATAAACTGCAAGGAAAATGCAATTTGTCAGCCTGTGTCTGACATGCAAATCTCTGAGGGTGTGATTTTGGTGTTATCAGTGTATGAGCAGTAGGGTACTTAGTTTATTGTAGTTATTCCACAACTTATTTTGACTCATACCCCATGTATAGACTAAGAGCTGCATGAATTGCATTCTGGTATTTAATTACTTTGCTGATATGATCCTTGAAAATCCTTGAATTTGAACCTGTAACCTCCTAGAAACTCCTTGAATTTCTTCTGTTCAAGTTGGGGGGCACCCTGTTATCTAAAATGCTATCCCCCATGTTCCTTCACCCCCACTTCTCTCGCATTAGATTAACTAGATAAACATGTGGATCCTGAAAGTAACCTTAAATCCTTCTTGAAACAATTTTCACAGGAGAGCAATTTAAGACCTCCTGTGGCCTCTTATTGTTATTACATGGTATTTGGAGCATGCAGCAGATTTCATAAGTTTTCTCTTATTCATCTCCCAGATTTTCTGATTTTCTGTTAGCGAATACAGGCCTTCAACCCCTTTACTTTGAAAGACAATATTTCTGTTAAATGATTTGCTTATGTGTGGGGTAAGATTTAATGTTGACAACTGGTTTCTGTTCACTTTTTTCATAAATGATATTAGCTTGAGAACCTGTGTCAGTTTTGAACGTGACTAGCTTATTATGCCCCCGACTTGAAAAGTCGTAGGGGCATCTAGTGGAGACCTCCATCTGTCTGTTCGTCCATTCATTTGTCCATCCATCCATTGGTTTGTAGCAACATTTTCTTTGTATCTCGACCACTGCTACTCCAATTTGAATGATATGCAGTGTTATGATAGAGAATCATGGGGGAACGATACCTGTGTAGCGTAAGTTTCTTCCACACATTTTTTCCAGAGTTATGACCCTTTTTCACTCTTTTGACTAAGAAAATTTTTGCGTGTCGGTGGCATTGGCACACACCTATCTTGTTGTTCAGACTAACAGTGCAGTTACATTCATTGTCTTTAACTTCTGTTTTACACTTGTGTTTATCCACAGCAGTAAATTCTGATTCACTTTCTGAATAGTCTTCCACATTGTTAATGTTTCTATATAACTTTGTTCTACAACATCTGCTATAATGGTTATGGTCTTTACATTTATGACATATTTTCTCACATGCCAGACAGTTTCACACTCATGTAAAGTACACATTTTCTGTAGTTGAATTTCTCAGGACTTGCAATCTAAGTTGGTAAGTTTGGTTTCACAGGTCTTTCTATAGAAGTAATTTTTCCTTTTCAGTGCATGTATGGAAGCAGTACTCCAGTCATCGTTTGTTATTAAGTCATTCAACAAAGTTGGAATGACTTATGGTGATTGTCAGCCTTTTTTTTTTCTTTTTTGTTCAGCATACAACACAGCCACACACATTTTAATCAACATTTTAAAAAACACATGGTGACCACATTTGGTATACTTGTTAGGAGTGACATCATGTTATAAATTAGAAATTAGTTTTTTGATATCTGACCTTTACTCAAAACAACATCACTTTTAAATTTTTTTTCTATCTTTCAAATTTGATGCCTGTATCAAGCATCCCACTTTCAACTTTTGTAAATCCCATCTCTGACAAAAACTATATCTAAAAATGTGGGGCCATAAAGGGAAATTCCTAACTGTTATGTTGAAGTCTGGGATGACATCATAGAGGGTCATAGGGTCAAAAATTTAAATTTTAGTATGTTGTACAGCTCAAACAAAAGAGGAGTAGCTGTTTTTTTGTTCTGTTTTTTTATTTATCGACATTTTTTAATTTTTCCTGTTATTTCAAATTTAGGTGTTTATTTTGCATATTTCTCATTGAAAACATTGATTTTCAGTAATACACAGCTCCATATAAATAAACACACAGATATGAAATTTCACACACTGTTACTTAAATGATTGCTGCATTAAATACATTTGTTATAATTTTAGATTTAAATCTTTATCCAAAATAACATCATTTTGACGTTTTCTCATGAACATTTAATGTCTGCCCACTTGTTGAACACTAACTTTCAAAATTTTGCAAATATATTTAAAACCATATCTACAAATGCACTCAGTTTTCAGCTCATGAACAATTCATCTGGGGATGCTGTTTAGGTTACAGTAGGATAGAAACATTGGAAAAATTTAAGTTTGTCCAATTTACCTGCAATTTTGGTACAGCTCAAAAAGTAAAAAAATAGCTGTTTTTGGATTTCTGTACTTAATGTCATTTTTGACATTTTTAGGTAATTTCAAAATTTAATTTTATGGAAATGTGCCCTTTCTTGTAATTCACATAACTCAGAAGGTTGTATGATCAAAAATCAAATGTGTTGAAGTTTTCTCAAATTTTTGATATGCTGTACAGCTCAAAAAATAGGACACAGCTGGGATTTGTTTGTTTTTTTTTATTTATCACCATTTTTGACCTTTTTACATCACTTCAAAGTTAGGGATTTATTTTGCACATTTCTCATTGAAAATGCTGATTTTTACTAATGCACAGCTTTGTATAAATGAAACACACAGCTATGAAATTTCAGACACTGTTACTTACATAATTGCTGTATTAAATGCATTTGTTATAATTTCAAATTTAAACCTTTATCCAAAATAACGTAAATTTGACATTTTCTCATGATGCTTAATGTCTGCCCGCTTGCTGAACACGAAATGTTGCAAAAATATATTTTTATACTGTACCAATGACCCAGACATAGCTGGTGCTAACTCTTAAAAATCTAGGGCCAAACACAAATTTTGCCCCCCAATCCCTAAAATTTGCATCTAAAACCAAAGAAATCATGTTCTAAAGGACCTCCATACGTTGCCCTTACTGCACATGCGCAGTGTCAAGGACATTCCGAAATTGGCGCCAATCATCATTCTTTGTTTGGCCCTTCATCAGTTAACATCTCACTGATCTTTGTGCTTGTAAATCTCAGTTTAAATGATGCCAGACACATAAATATTGGAGAAATGGTGATTCTAAGGAGGATAGAGAAGGAGGAGAGGAAAAAGGAGTGACAGAAAATATTCAGGGCTGTAACTTAAAATTTTGTAATGAAATTATGTTAAGTTGCCTATTTTCGAGGCATGGGCCTGTTGTTGTCATTCTTGCTATGAAGTTGCACTGCTTATTCAGTGTTTCCTCTCTCCTTATCCTGTAAGTCCCCCCTTGCTATTCTCCCATGCTTTTGGCTTATTTTTGAGTAAGATTACTACTAAAATTTCTTGGGAGAATTAGCTTGGTTACAGAATGAATTCTGTTATTTTCCCCATGTTTACGTTCTCACCCATGGGTGTTTAGACGTTGTATTCTGCATCTACCATCTGATGTTCTGCAGATTCTTCTCTGGAAGTCTCTGTTTTGCATCAGATAGTGTGTATTGTTGATAACTGATTTCGGGCCAGTATTGTCAGTGCCTGGAGTCATGTTTTCTGGTGTTTATACACTTCGTGTTTACATTTGCAACAGTCTCTTTTGAGGGGGGCTTTTTGTCTTTGGAGTAGTTTACTCATTACTAGATACATTATTATTATCCGTAAGTGTTGCATTAATTATTTAAAATAATTTTCAAATTTTTGACCACACTTACCCTTGGGATCCATTGGGGCTCAACGTTACTTTTCAGAAACTTGGGCTTTGCTGAAAAAATATTTTTCAAAAATTATTTTGAATTTCAATTGCTTTTTTCAATGTTAATGGATCATGTTATTATGTATCTTTGTGTTTAGGGGTTTGTGCGAGTACTAGGACTAGGTCTTTTCACAATGAAAGGACATTGTTCAAATTGTAATAGGAAGAAATCTTCCTCTGACTTTCATGATCATTGTATTAATTGTAGTCAGTGTACTCGCACTAACTCCTGTTCAATATGTCAATATTGGGATGACAAACATTGGAAACGTGTGTCACGGTATGTTGTTAGTGGAGAAAGGGCTATGCCGGTCCTTTCTCCGCAGGGTCACTCTAGTCTATCAGTTTCTATTTCAGAGGAACAAGAACAGGGTGATGTTTCCATGTTATCTTCCAAGAGTGCACTTCCGTCGTCACAATTGAATGCAGAGCTAGCGGCAAAAGTGCTCATGGAGATACGACAGTTGCCTAAGAGGTCCCGAGTAGGATCGACGGCGCTGTCGTCCGCTAGCTCGCCTGGTGTAGCGTCCATTCACCGAATGGTTCGGCAGCCGGGTTCGTTCGTTGCGGTCCAGGAGGAAATGTTGGGTGATGCGAGCACTATAAACATACAAGGTGCACACCCAGTGACGGCGGATAATAGGAGAGATCGGAGGAAGCCTTCTAGTCCGGTTCCTAGCTCATCCAGGTCCAGCCGGGCTGCGAGCGAGAGAGGCCCCTCTCTCGTACAACAACATTTGGGACCAGATGTTGTGGTACAAAATGTGTCGCAAGCGGAGCACACGTCCGTCGCTCGGGACGCTCCGTTGTATAGGCAGTCTCCGGAGACTGCTCAGGCTTCCTCATCCTCTCACCAGCGCACATGACCGCACCTTGGCTACGTGACCACGGATATTCTACCAGCTTCGCCGAGCAGGGATTCTTCAGCGACCAGGTCACGCCATCCGGTAGCCAGGGACACGAGGCCGGTAGAGTCCGGACGTTCGCATAGGAAGAGTATGCGGGAGTCAGTTGATGTGGAGCTTCCAGCGGCTAAGCAGCGAAAGACCGCTACTCCGCAGGCCTCGATGACGGACATGCTAGCTCAGATAGCACAAATTATCGCAGCATCCCAGCAATCGACAGAATCGGTGTCGGATCGGGAATTATCCGATGGCGCTGGGTCGGTACGCTCCGCCGAAGCATCGGGTGCGGACGACCGGGAGCATCATGAGGTCCGACCGGATGGCGAAAGGGATACGAATGACTTGGAGCTATCCCTTTTGGAACAACATAAAGCTGCCGTGGATTTCATCCGGCACTTCCTTCCTCAGGTTGTACCGTCGGGGCAGACTGCTGCGGTACCGGACAAGAGACTGATAGCGTCATTGGACACTGAATTCTTCGAGCGGTTCAGAGACATCGTCCCTGAGTTTCCGTCTCAGTCCAATAATGTCACAAGAACATTTGAATTATTGAACGACGCTATCTTCAAGCTTGCTTCCAAAACAGGCAAAGCTGGTTTCTTGTCCTCCAATGCTCTTAACCTGCCTTTCATTAATGCAAGGAATAAATTCGATATGGCAGGACAGGGTATTCCGAGAGTTCCTCTGCGTCTTGACTACGAGGCGGAAGACTTAGAATTGTCATTACCGTCGTTTACGTCCATTCCAACCGCGGTGTTGGATACGACAATTACGTCTAACAGGGCCAGTTTAGACGCTTTATCTTACGCAGACCACCTTACAAAGGCGTTATCACTGCGTCTTCAAGGGAAAGAATTCCAGGATATACAATCCTCTTTAAGACTTCTTTCAAGGGCAGTAGCTTATTCCCCGTATAACTCCGCCCTTTCAGTGGCAAACCTGGAGTTGGTTAGACGTGATGCAGCCCTAGCTACATCCACATGCGTGGATAGTAAGGTGAAGAACTCTCTCAGAGTCGCTTCGGTCTCCGGAGAACTTCTCTTCGACGGCAAGCTTTCTGCAATCTACGATAAAATTACTAAGAAAGCTTCGGATTCTCTGCTGTTTAAATCCGCTTCCAAAAAGTCGGATACGGCAGATAAGAGTAAGACAGGCACTTCTGGGTCTAATGCGCACAAGAGAGGTTCCTATAGAGGTTCCGGTGCGTCCTCTTGGTCTTATTCAAGAGACCATCAAGGCAGCGACTCACGTGCGGGACGTCCTTCGGGCCGGGACAATCGGTCGGACGCCCCGAGGTCGACGGGACGAGATGCGGGTCGTGGAGGACGTGGTTTCTCCTCCCGCAGGCCTCGCAGGTCCAGGAGGTGATGGCTTCAACCTCTATCGTGTTCCGGTTGGCGGAAGGTTGTTGAGTTTTTCAGAAGAGTGGGCGTCGATTACGGACGACCCTTGGGTGAGAGGGGTGATTTCGGAAGGTCTAAGAATATCCTTCATTAACTCGAAGTCCAAAATGGACTCAACTTCCGTCAAATCCGCAGAAAAGAGACGCTCTGTTATCGGAGGTGCAGTCTCTTTTAATGAAGAACGCGGTAGAGGTTGTAGAAGACCAGGAAACACCGGGATTCTGCAGCCATCTGTTTCTGGTTCCGAAACCAGACGGCTCGTTCCGTCCAGTCATAGATTTTAGCTGGATAAACAAGCTGATCGTCGCTCCGAAGTTCTATATGGAGACGATTCGATCGGTCAGAGCGAGTATTCGGGTGAACGATTATGCTACAAGCATAGATCTCAAAGATGCATACTTTCATGTCATGGTACATCCGACATTCAGAAAGTATCTACGCTTCGCAGTCCTAGGAGTGGTGTATCAATTCCGGGCGATGTGCTTTGGATTGAACCTAGCACCCTGGGCGTTCACTCGGGTAATGAACTCGGTAATGATGTATTTCCGAGCTCATTCGTCTGCAGTAACGTCGGCCTACCTGGACGACATTCTTCAGAGGTACGGTAACGAGTTAACGCTTCAGAACGATGTGCAGAATCTGCTTCTATTGCTCCGACGTCTCGGTTTTGTTATAAACGAGGAGAAATCGGATCTGGTGCCATCCAAGTCATTCACTCATCTGGGAATGAGCTTCGAGACGCACAACAATCTCGTTCGTCTGCCGTTAACCAGAGCGAAATTAGTCAGTTGTTACGCTTGCTATTGTCTTCATGCAGACAAAGTCACAGCGAGGGAGTTCATGAGACTGATAGGTCTGTGCGGAGCCGCTGCGTATCTCATTCCGATGGGACGGTTACGCACTCGTCCTCTCCAAATTTTCTTGACTCAGAATTGGAGTGTGAAGATTCATTCGCTCGACATAGACGTTCTCTTGTCAGATCAAGTGAAACAAGAGATTCAGACTTGGGCAAACATTCAGTGGTTAACTCAGGGAGTTCCGCTGCAGTTGCCGGATCCCAGTTTTACGATTATGACGGATGCCAGTCAAACAGGTTGGGGTGCATCATTGATCCCAACGGATTCGAGGTGCCAGGGTCTTTGGGATCCACAGTTCCTAAGCAAGCACATAAACATCAATGAAATGATGTCAATTTGGCTTGCGTTACGTCATTGGATGGACATTATTCACAAAGCTCATGTTCAACTCCTGTCCGACAATACGACAGTAGTGGCGTATATACGGAACCAGGGAGGCACTCATTCCGTTCCGTTATTCAATTTAACAGAAAGAATCCTTCTGTTTGCTCTAGAACATCAAGTTCTACTTTCGGTCCGTCATATACCGGGTCGTCTGAATGTACTAGCAGACTCCCTTTCACGGAAGGGTCGCTTGTTGCCGTCGGAGTGGACTCTCAACAAACAAGTGTTCAATCAGATTTGCTACCAATGGGAACGGCCAATGATAGACTTATTTGCGACACATCTCATCAATCAGTTGCAGACGTATGTGTCACCGTGCCCGGATCCAAGAGCATTTGCAGTAGACGCTCTATCGATCTCATGGGACGGAATGATAGGATATGCGTATCCTCCAGCGCCGTTGATTCAGCAAGTATTGCTAAAAATAAAACAATCTCAATGCAAGATTCTGTTGGTAGCATCTCTGTCGCCACAGAGACCGTGGATAAATCTACTCAGGTGTCTGTTGTGGGACCTACCGCGAAAGCTTCCTCCACGGGAGGATCTTCTTTCGCAGGGGAAACCGCGTCAACTTCATCTCAACCCGCAAGGTCTCAACCTTCACGTTTTTCCGTTGTGCGGTCCTTCTTGCATGGCAATCACTTTACAGGACGAGCAGTGGACGCGATTTCTAACTGTAGGAGGACCTCCTCTTCGCTAAATTATGCGGCTAAGTGGAAGGTTTTTTGTCGTTGGTGTAGGGATCATTCAGTTGATATTTTTGATCCCTCCATACCAGACATTGCAAACTTTCTAGTATACTTGTTTGACGAGATCAAACTGCAGCCTGTTACTATTAAAGGTTATAGGTCTATGTTATCTGATACCTATGCACACCACGATAGTTTACAAATTGGATCTAATGTCTCTTTATCTAAGTTAGTTAGAAACTTCTCGATAAATAGACCCAGAACTCTTAGATTAGTTCCTAAGTGGAATTTAGCTTGGGTTCTTCTTAAACTAAAGGAAAAGCCATTTGAGCCTCTTGGGACAGTAGATTTCAAATTCTTGTCTTATAAGACAGCTTTTCTCTTAGCTTTCTCTTCTGCTAGAAGAGTCAGTGAGCTTCATGCACTATCGGTGGACGATTCTCACTATCGTAGTGTCGGGAACACTATCACCTTCACTACTAATGTTGGATTTTTAGCTAAGAATCAGGCTCCTAATAAATATCCGGAACCTATTGTTATTAAGGCGCTGCCGTCTTCAGACGGGCGTAGGCCTTTACTCTGTCCTGTTAGAGCTTTACGTATTTATAAACAGAGATTTCAGTTTATCAGAAAGGGACGAAAACGTTTCTTTCTGTCTCTGATGCCTAATAGAAAGGACATTTCGGTCCATTCTATTGCTAGATGGATTCATTTAACTATCCGTACTGCTTATGAAAATTTATCTTCTTCTCAGCAGTCTGTGCTTAAGATTTCAGCTCATGAAGTAAGAGCTCTTTCTACATCTTGGGCTTACGCAAATAGTGTGGCTATTACAGATTTAATGAAGGCTGCTTATTGGTCTCAGCCATCCACATTCACGAATTTTTATCTCAGAAATATTGAGTCCATTTCTGGAGACCTGCATTGTTTAGGTGGTCCGTTATCTGTTGCTCAGAATGTCGTCCACTAAACAGTTGCAACTATAGTTAACAAGCTATTAATTGAAAATAGAATATGTTTTCAGTTTTGGAATTCACTAAAAACAAACCCAACAAAGGTTCTTAAGCTGAGTTTGAATTGAATAATACTGGCTGGTTTTGACCATTATGTTAGGTGAAGAGTTGATATTGATGACATTTACACTAAGGCTGTACAGAGCACAGGGTCAGTTATTCAGTTAGAAATGAATTTTTTTTTTATAACCAGAAAGTGTGACTAACCCTGTGCAATGCAATCATATCTAAAAATGCAGTCAGTTTTCATTCAACGAACAATTCATCTCATGATCTGGGGATGCTCTTTGAGTGAATGTAGAACACAACATTGCAAAAATTAAAGTTTGTCCAATTTACATGAAATTTTGGTATGTTGTAGAGCTCAAAAAGTAAAAAAATAGCTGTTTCAGGCTGTTTTGGGATTTATTTATTTAACGTCATTTTTGATGTTCTTACATCCTTTCAAAATTTGTTTTATGGAAATGTATTCTTCCATGTGATTCACATAGCATCCACAGACAGCTCAATCGATAGTTGAAATGGTGCATCAGCTTAAATCAAAGGAGGACATTTCTGTTCATATTATTTCTCATCATAATTTAGTTCGTGTCACTCCAATTACACAATTGAAAAAAAATTATGAAAATCTGATTTTAAATACCAGAATTATAATGTTAATACCATCAGGCCTATTATTTCATCATTTAAGCCATCTTGGACAATTTTCATTAAAAACGCTACCTTGTGATCCATGTAACTCCCTATTTATAAATGACACAGCTATTAATCTTCACACACTGTTTTCTGGTTATTTGAAATTGTGTTTTGTTTTTTTTTTACCTTTTATTTTCAGCCTCATTTTAAGACTTAGCCTTCGAACTTTGGGGAAAAATAGTCGCCACAAAAACACATCTACAGATGTTAGCCATCAGAGAAAATTCTCAATTATTATAAATAAATTCATTTATTTTGGGCACACCATTTTGCCCTAATTCGGGCACATTAAAACCAGAAATAATAGCCTTATCCTGTTTTATGTCCATGCCTTTCTTTATGTTTCTATGGTCTTATCATGATGGAAATTATGCTCAAATGTAGAAGAGGCACAGGAAATTAATATATTTTTCTTGATGTCTTCACACCTTCTCTAATTTGGGCACACCTGTAAACGGTGTGAAATTGGGAAATCTAAAGGCCTGATGGCCGAATTCTAAGATGATGTCATGGGGGGGGGGGGGGGGGGGATTTGGGTGTGTTCATATGGTCAAAATTGAAGAAATATCACATTTCTTTGATATTTTAGTATGTTGTAGAGCTCAAAAAATTAAGCAATAGCTGTATTTGTGGTTTTTTGATTTGGCGCCATTTTGACATTTCCACATAACTTCAAAGTTTAGCCCATTTTTTACATATTTCATTAAAAATGAGGGCGTATGCTTTATCAAGTGCCTTTGTCTGTTAAAAGGCGACAGACACCTTTCCCTTGTTGTTGGGCCTATTTGGTGATGGTTCTGTTTCATTGGATGTCTTCTGGAAATTAGCTGAATTTGTGATTTCAAAATGAACTAGTTTGAATTTGTCTTCTTTTGCATTACATACAGAGATTGCTTTACTCAGCAGTGCCTGTTGACTGCGGTAAACAGGCTATGTTTTACTGGTAAAATAGGACCTTGTCACCAATGCTTGGTAGGTGCAAACCTTCTCTAAAATGGGCAACATTACTTATTAACGCTCAACCCTGGTCTTGAGTTGATACTCATGTTGTGGTCATGATTAGCCATTGTGCAAAAGTATGTGACCTTAAACACCAATAAATAAATAAATAAATTGCTTTACTCAGGGTTAAATCATCTTCTCCAAGGAATCTTTGTTTTACTCTCTCTGAATTTGTACCACACACAATTCTATTGCATATTAGTTCATCTCTAACGTCACTGAATATACAGTTTTTCAACATGTTTATCAAGTCTGTAACAAACTTAATAGTATTCTAGTGTTGAATTTGTGTCGTTCCATCGTGTTTTTCTTGGAAATGCAGTATTTTCCAAATTTCTGCATTAATGGTTCCAAATTATCTTTGTCTTCATCCTGTATGACCATAGTACTGTATATGTCATGACCTTCCTGACCAATGATATAAAGAATTTCTTACATTTTTCCTTCTCAGTTTTTCATTAAAAACTTCATTAAAAAAATTTGGGGGGAGCATATAGTCGCTGCTTTGTCCATCTGTCCATCCAAAACAAATGTTTCCAGATGATAACTCTAGTCTGCTTTGATGTATGACCTTATAATTTTGCAACATTACTACCTACTATGAAATGCAGTTCAGGTTTGATTTTCTCTGTTATGGCATTTATCGTTCCTGAGTTATTCCCCCTGAATAGTTGCAAAATGGTAAAATCAATGGTTTCCAGACAACTCTAGTTTGATTTGATGAATGACCTTATAATTTTGCAACATTACTACCTACCGTGAAATGCAGGTCAAGTTTAATTTTCACCGTTATGACATTTACCTTCCAGAGTTATGCCCCTTGAAAAAAGGTAAAATGGTAAAATCATTGGTTTCCAGATGATAACTCCAGTTCACTTTGATGTAGTCCTTATAATTTTGCAACATTACTATATACTATGAAATGTAGGTCACATTCGATTTTCATGATAATGGCATTTACCATTCCAGAGTTATGTCCCATGAAATGTTGTACTGTTAGTTACCCTTGGCCTTTCACATGTTTTTTGTTTTTTTTATATGGCTTAAACCATTTCACGGTTCTGCATTTGAAACAATCAGTATGTTGTTAATAATAATAATAATATTAAAGCCTTAAATCCACACATGGTGTTCTGTGGCTGTACAGAAAAAAAATCGTTAAACTAGACTTTATGATTCTGGAGAATCATGGCTTTTCCCGATTAGATTCCATGATTTTTCTTGACCCCACAGTGTCTGATGAATTGTTTTTAACTGTCTCACTAAAGTTCCTTCATTGATGTTATGAGAAAGGTGAGTATAGTAGTCTCAAATGACTCGGTTTGGGTTTGATAAAAAAATGTTTAGGTGAAACCCATCATTAATGGTAGAATGGGTTAATGTCAATATCAATGTTTCCCTATCAGTTTTGCGTCCGGTAGAAGAAGTTACGTTTCTCTGTGGCATTTCCATTTGATGTTGTTAATGTCCAAAAACAGACTATTTTCTCAATTTTTTTTACATTTAGCAGCCCATGAAGGGTTAACAAATGCCTACCAGAATAATTGATCCATGCAACTGGTCATATGACACAAGACCTATCAACGGCCATTTTCTCTTGAAAACCCCACAAAATGTTTGTAGAAATCCAGGGAAAACGATTTTTTAAGCTTTTGATGGGTATCCCTGTTAACCTCCCCAACAGGGGTTAACGCTTGGCTTTTTGAATACCTTTATTACTTACAAAAATGGTCCTCTGTGAATTCCACTTCGAACAAAGGAGATTATGTTTATCTCTCATGTATACATTAGGTGCTGTGCGTGTCTGAAAACAGTCCCATGTTAACAACATTACGATGCTTGGCAGCTTGTAGATGGTTAAAAAACGCTCACCGGAGCATTTTGTCCATGCAACTTGTAATGTCACATAAAGACCTACGAATAGTCAATTTGTCTTGAAACCCTACAAGTTACCGTTAGGGAAATTCACAGAAAATGGGAATTTAAAGCTTTCAAGGGATATCTCTCTTTAGCCTGCCCAAAATGGGTTAAGACGTCGACTTTTGAATACCCTTACTACTTACAAAAATGTTTCTGTATAAATTGTACGCGCGATAAAAGAAGGCACTTTTCTTTGTGGTATACCCTTTGGGTGCTGTTGGTGTGCAAAAACAGCCCATTTTATCGCAATTTTGACCTTCAGCAGCCCGAGGAGGGTTAACTAATGCTGACCGGAATATTTTGTTCATGCGACTTGTTATGTCACACGAAGACCTGCAAATAGCCGGTTTTTCTTGAAAACCAACAAGATGTTGTTAGAGAAATCCACAGAAAACGGGGGATTTTAAGATTTTAATGGGTATCTCTCTTTAACCAGCCCAAAATGGGTTAAGATGTCAAATTTTGAATACCCTTACCACTTTCAAAAATATTTTTCGATCAATTTTGCGTCCGATAAATGAAGGCCCCTTTCTCTGTGGTATATCGTTTGGGTGCTCTTGGTGTCTAAAAACAGCCCATTTTATCACAATTTTTACGTTTAGCAGTTCGGGGAGGGTTAACTAATGCTGACCGGAATATTTTATCCGTGCAACTTGTAATGTCACACAAAGACCTGAGAGTGACCAATATTTCTTGAAAATCTACAAGACTCGTTTAGAGAAATCCACGGAAAACATGAAGTTTTGAGCTTTTTTGGGGTATTGCTGTTTAACCAGCCCAAAACGGGTTAACACTTGGTTTTATGAACACCCTTATTACTTACAAAAATGATCCTCGGTGAATTCCACTTCCAACAAAGGAAGTTATGTTTACCTCTCGGGTATCGTTTGGGTGCTGTGGGGGTCTGAAACCGGCCCATTTCATCAAAATTTCGATGTTTGGCAGCCTGGGGAGGGTTACCATATGCATCGCCTAATATGTCGTGTGTATCAAAGGTTGTGTCATAGTCGGGTCTAGTAATTATGAATATTTAAAAAAAATCCTAAAGATGTGTTTCGAGAAAGTGCCGATAAACCCCAATTTTGGCAGTTTTTTGCCAATTCTGGCGAAATAACGGTTAAATCGAAAATTCCGCTTTGGTACATTTTTAGATTTTTTGCCGCTCTATGCGTGTGCCAAATTGTGTGAAAATCGGTTCGAAAATGGCTTCTGAATCGTACGGACAAAAATGTGTGAAAAAAAAAAAAAAAAAAAAAAAAAAAACCCAAAAAACTACACTTTATGATTCTGGAGAATCATGGCTTTTCCGATGAGATTCCATGATTCTTCATGACCCCACAGTGTCTGATGAATTGTTTTTAACTGTCTCACTGAAGTTCCTTCATTGATGTTATGAGAAAGGTGAGTATAGTAGTCTCAAATGACTTGGCTCGATCCTAATTAACACCATAATTATGGAAACACTGGAACTACCAGCGCGACTGAAGAGAACAATAGCAGCTCTGGGCATCTCTTGCCCTGTCACCTGGACTGTCCGGGAGACAGGCAAGAGAGTCCATCTGAACTTGGAGTTCGTCATTGAAGAGCACAACACCGCCACACCTTCTTCGGGGAGAGGTAGCACCTTTTGTGAGAGGAACCCCTCTCACACTGGTCCTCACCCGAAGAAGCCTGGACCTGGCCCTGTAAAGAAGAAGAGCAAGAAGAAGAAGAGTCCGTCCACCAAGCGCCGGGATTCCAGGCGCCTGGAGGCCTTCCGGAATAGGAAGAAAGAGGTGAGCAAGAGGATGGAGGTCCTGGAGGCAGCTGCCAGTTCCCCTCCTAGTCCCACTAGTACACCCAACCAACTGCCAGCTTCTGAGCCGGTACTGTTGGATGAGGAACGTTTGGTGGAGACTGAGGAGGAACCGGAGGTTGCCTTTTCACCACCTCCCACCCCTCACACCCCACTTCCTTCTCTACCGGACAGCCCGGGTGTGTCAATCTCAGCAACACAGCCACCTAAGTCTGCAGTCACCGCCGAAGAATTGAGGAGAATAATAGAGATGGGAAGGCGGGCAGTTGAGATGGGAAACCGAATCGCCTCCGAAACCCACGAGTTCAGGGAACAATCCAAAGCAGATCTCAAAAAGGAATTAGAAGCAATCCATTCACCAAACTCAACACTAAACTCAACATCGTCGACTTCCACATCACAATCTCAACCACCTCCAAAGAACAAGAGCCGGAAGAAGCCTAGACGGGGTTAAGCCACCTCCCTCCTTCCTTTTCCTCCTCCACCGCGACTTGAAATCCTACAACAACAACAAACAGCTAACGAGGGTTGAAAGGGGCTTGTCCTCCAAATCGTCCCTGCGTGCCTTCGGCGCATCAAACCATTTCGTTCGTCTCAAATGACTCAGTTGATAAAAAAATTGTTTAGGTAAAAACCATCATTAACGGTGGAGTGGGTTAATATCAATATCGTCGTCCGACAAGTTAATGACCCACAAAAGGAGTTATGTTTGTTTCACACATACCCACTGAGTGCTGTGTCTATTTGAAAATGGTCCATTTTATCTCAAATGTATCCAAAATATTGATGTCTGGCAGCTTGTAGAGGGTTAACAAGTACTAACAGGAATATTTTTCCATGCAACTTGTAATGTCACACTAGGAACTGCAAATGGCCATTTTTTCTTTAAAATCTTCCAAGATGTTTTCAGAGAAATCCCTGCGCATACGCTCTTTTCCAATTCGACGTGACGAAATGCGAAATTCATGTTGCTCTTCATGGAAAGTGATGCCACAACTATTCATGAACAAGGAGTGAAAATTTCATGGAAATATCTGCCTAGAATTGGCTGAGATATGGCGTTTTGGAGAGAGGAATTTGATCCTTCCTTTTCAAGCCAATTCGAAAAAAGACGTCGGGAATGGGCGCAGAATCCTTCAGTGCCTCCTCGCTGGAGTAAGTCCACTTAAATGTTACAATTGTGTGTGACTGGTGGAGAGTTGACTGTAAATGGAAGTTGCTTCTTTAAGACAGCCACCATGGATCCCAACACAACCTTTAAACCTACGAGAATCTCAGAAGTTTAAAGTCAAGAGAAATTGGCGGTGATTGGGTTTCTGGCAGACAGGAAAAGATTGACGAAGATTTGCATATTGGACATTAAAATAGCACTTCTGACATACACGAACGGTGTTCAGACCGCTGGAGGCAGCGACTTGAAATTTTCAGAACTTGTTCTACGAACCCTGGCCGACATTTTGGGATCTGTTTGGAGTGTCCGGACCGCGTGGAAAACACCACGCATCGCTTGGAATGTGAGAGTACTATTCGTCCCGACTCTATCAGTTTAGAATGGACACGGGCAGTGTTGTAGACGACTGTAGAGCTGCGATTGAGCATAACGTCCCAGGTTTCGGTGCCGCATTGCCTAACCAGCTCCAAAAGAGCGGCGGGGGAGGGGTATCATGACACTATCTTTAAACCTTAGATAATCGTCAGAAGTTGAAGTGAAAAGAAATCGGCGGTGAGTAGGTTTTTTGGCGGGTAACGATTAACAAAAATTTGCCAATTAGACATTAAAATTGCA
>CM062297.1:602403652-602464394 GCA_031216915.1 Pictodentalium vernedei
TAATTTTGCCATTCAAATATCTTTGTCAAGTATAGCCCTTCAGACAATTTTTTCTCACCCGAGAACAGGGGTCATGCAACAAATAAGAGAAAAAAACTGACACGAAAGGAAGTACCGGTCATGTGCATTTTTCAGGCAATTCCCTACAAAAACACACAAAAAGTAAATTGTATTTTTTAGGTCTAAGAGTCATCAAATCACCCTCTTCAGGCATATTCAACAATAGTGCAAGATGTCAATAGAATGTTTCAAACCTTTATTGAAACAATATATTTTCCAAAGGCTGTTTATTTTTAGCGATTGTGTTGCGAAGTTGGCCCACAGAAGTTAAGCAAGCTCGAAAGAAGAGCTATAGTTCTTCCATGGAAATTATAGAAATAACAGGACAATTTTCTATTAGTTTGAATGGGACTCATATTATTGCTGTTAATTTTCCTCGGAGCCGATATTCGTAGAATTTTATAAACTAATAAGAAATACTCCGACTTACACTCGACCGACTGACCTACACTCGGTGGAAGAGCTGATCAGAGATAACGCCGGTAGTCGAGTTTTAGTTGATAAATATCACGGGCGGAAATCTCCGAATTGGTACTATTTGAACTGTCGTAGCTGTCATCAACCCATAAATCACACTCCCAGAACAAACGGGCATCACATAATGCTAAAGTTGCAGAACTGTAAATTCTATCACACAATTCCCTCGGTCAACAGAACCCCTGGTGGAATGTGTTTGTGGAACAACCACTCGATAGATTGCATGCAGATTGCCGACAGTCTGCATGGCAGTACAAGCGTCTAACAATGGTGACTGCCACGTCACGGGAACTTTCCCCAACTATTCCGCTGACTGGTAGTCGCGTGATCGGGTTCGGCATAAAAAAATCTAGTGGATTTTAGCACCGATTCCTGGATGTTTGGGAAGTTGTCTCTGGGCTCCCGACGAGCAAGTACCTACCTACAAGAAGAAAGATGGATGCCGCCACTGTTTCTATAAGGTATGAACATTGACTGAACACTGTGAATTTTACTTTATACAAGAGAAAACGTTTGGCAGTTGAGTTTTATTTGTTAATAAAAATCGTAGATAACTGGTAAACTGGTCTTCGTTGTGCTGAACACGACTAGCTCGTGAGGTAACCAACCTGAACCCAGAATCTGGAGCCTGTGTCTGATATCGTCTGGTAAGGAATCACAAAACGCCACGGGCTGATGGGACTTCGCGGTTGGTGGGGCTCCGTAGTTCTCTCAGTAATCACAACGCTTGGAGTCAGAATTTACGATCGCAGATCGATAGACTTTTTACTAAATTCCGTAACAATTGCATCATTTCCGAGTGCAACCTTTCAAGGCGGGTAACTCTAATTCATATTTTTAGTTCCCTGATACCTGTTGAGAGTATCTATATTTAATAATAGAGGTTCCTCATTCTTATAAAAACCGATGTCAGATCCACTGTGTGCCGCGACAGATTAGGCGGCCGCGCGATGACAGCTATTGGGTCATCGGGAATTAAACGACTTGACGTGGACACTGTAGACTGAAGATTTTGCAGCGCTAAAGGCAAGGAAGATATCACACAAAAAGTCAACCATCAATGACTGATCATGTCCAGTCTTTTCGCCGGCCATCAAATCTGTCGTAATTTTTACGATACACATCACAATAATTTTGATGATACAATCAGCGTGATGGTATTACAACGTAAAACCCTACTCACATTTGCGACAATTGGTTCTGTTGTATAGGCCAATATATGTTTAACAAGTATCATATGATAATAGAATTAATAGTGAAGTGTCATTTGGCATTTAGTTTGGGTTTCGGGATTTGTTGCATCTCTGATGTTTCATGCTATGACAGTGAATGCATGTCTGACGGGATCGTATCTTGAAAATTTACCATATTATCAGTGTGCGCGCTTAAGCTTCAGGTGCCCCGTGGGAAAAAATTATCAAATTTATAATTAAGTGTTGGGAAGGTCGGGGACTGTCGTTCCACGTGTAATAGAAGTGATTGATATCTTGGGTGTTCGGTCACTTCGTCTTTATCAACAATTATAAAAAATATAAACTTCATCACGCAGGACGCTAATGTTAACTGTATTTCTGAAAGTCTACCTGCATGATGTACTGTGCATTTATGTAACATCATCAGTACTAGATGTGGAGACCGTGCCACATGGGGGGGGGGGGGGGGGGGGGGGGGGGGGGGGCTTAATGGGAAACCTAGGAAGGACGTCATAGTCACGTGATCCGGTTACGCCAAGTTAGTCACGTGACCCAGCTACGTCAAGTTTGGTTGATGTGCTAGTCCGCGTCAGCGGTCATCTTGTGGCGTCATTTCATAGTGATACGTGGTCTTAGTGCGCATGCGCAGCTCGTGTTGTTAGGGTGATACGCTGTTTCGTCGGGCATTTTGTATACTGGCTTTCCTCAAATGCCTAAATGAGTCGAAGAAAGTATGTTCGAGTCACTCGAACGAGCAATTGTTCTATAGCTCATTTGCTCGATGGCATTCGAGTCGCTTGAGCAATGACTTTTCAGTAACTCTTCGATGGATTCGTGGCTATAAGAATCATATAGGCTTTCGTTATACACACTGAAGATAACTCTGCATACATGTTACGGGAAACCAAGCACTGGTGATTATAAGACTTGGACGAGGGAACGAACTAGAGCTAGTTTGGGCTAGACATACTGCTAGTGTTAGAGTAGTATCTGTAATAGGCACAAAAATAGGGTTCTTGGAAAATCTGGACCAGTACTTTAGTGTAATAGAACATACTCTCGATCCTATAGCACTACGTGCTACTACTAAAAACCCTAGATGGGGAGTACAAGTCCGTTACGGTTGTTTAGGGCGCATTTTGGTGATTTGGAGGGATTGCCGGCTTATTTGTGGTAATTCTACAAAGTAAAACTACTCTTATACAAAGGAACGTACCTGTTATTGAAAAAAGAAGGATTCGTGAGGAATCCATATCAAATAGTCGTTTTGGGTGGTTTGGATGGATTGGTGGGTCTTTCTGGGTAATCAGATTTACTCCTATTCAAACGAACAAACCCTCCGCACATACCCCGTCTTGGTGTAGGCCATTCAGGCTCATAGCAACCACGTGCTACCTTAGAAACCAAGATGGCGGCCTCCATCAGACAAAAATGTCCGACAGAAGTACTATCACCTTAACAACACGCTCTGTGCATGCGCACTAAGACCACGTGTCACTATGGAGATGACGTCACAAGATGGCCACTTCCGCGGGCTACCATGACAATCTAACATGAGTTAAATTGGGTCACATTACTGTGACATCACTTCTTAGGTCCCCTCACTAGGTCCCCACAATGTGGCAAATAAGGCTAAGTGGCCGAAAGCTCCAGTTACTGATTGATTTTATTATATAAAATGTCACACTATCTACCTACCCACTGAAAAATGTTGCAGACTGAATGGGAACATAGTTTATTTAGTGGCCAAAAAGCCCTCGGGGATTGAAATTTTTTTCCCAATTTTCCCGGGGATACTCCCCGCCGCCATCCATAATTCTATTAGCATCCCATCTTTGGTGTTGGGCATATATGACGCCCCTTGCTAAAGTATATCCAGAGGGGAGACTCCTTTGAGCCGCCACTGGACCCAGTGGAAGTAACACAGGTATGTAGAAATATTAGACAGTCGAGATAATAATTCATAGTTTAGGGTTTTTAAAAATTTCGTTATAATTAACTGCAGTAATGGTGTATGTTTGTAGGGATTTATCCAAACGATGTATCGAACTCAGAAATAGAGACAATCATAGGTAAAAAAAACCGTTACAGAAAGAGTCATGGGGATTGTAACCAAAATTGGCGAGAGTAGGTCAAAAGAAAGAGGTCTTTGTGTGGCCTGCGTGACAAAGAGAAGACAGGTTTTGAAGAGTACCTTGACAATGGCACCATTGTAAGTGGGGGGGGGGGGGGGGGGGGGGGGTGGTGGTCACTGTTGTTCAAGCTGAGGTCGCGATCACTGGAGATTAGGGGGAATTGGGAAAGACGGTGGAAAAGGAGAGCCAAATGTGTAACTTGGGCGAAGTGGTGACCTTGGAATACATTTTATTGGGAAGTCCAAAATCTCAATCTTCTAGATCAAAATTCACTGGGAGTAGTATAATGAGGACGTAGGATGGGAGAATAAAGGACGTGGTTAGTGGTTGACACAAATGCGATGGTTAGTATGCTTATTGGAGGGATTGTGAAGAATGGGGGTACAGAGTGTCTTCAAGCAGTTCGTCTCTGTATTGGGAGGAAAGAAGCGTGGGAATCGGGAGGCAGTTGGAAGCACATGGGTAACCAAAACCTTCTCAACTGAGAACCACGGCAAATCAGCGGCCAGCCAAACTGTTATTAATAGTATATTGACCCACGTGAATAGTGTTAAAGCCTCATCCATCTGTAGGGTTCGATCCTCTAATGCTATGGGCACACAGACCTTACATTACACGTATTTACTCCAGCTGAATCCCGAGAAGCATATAATGTTTTATTGCAGTTGACTGATACCAGACGAGACCGCTCGAACACATTCAGCCAGGCACCTCTACAAAAGCGATCGTCTTTTCTTCCAATTACAAGGTTCGAAAGGTAATCTGGGTTCTGTAGAAACCCTCAAGCGGATCAGATTTTTAAAAATGTTCCCGGGGAGGGTTCCCTTAATCCCACCAGTAGGAGAAGACACGCTCATGAACATCCACACCAGGGCTACGCACGTAGTTACTTTTCGGGCAAAATCTTCCAGCTCCCCCCCCCCCCCCTCCCCCCCCCCGCAGCCATGGAAAAAAAAAGTTGGCCCGTTGGTCTATATACGCCTGTGCTGGGTATAATCAGTGAAGTCGAAATATGATTAATATTATATAAATTCTCTTATCAACTTTTCCTAGTGATTTCTCCCTCAGAAGATTTATCAGGTGCTTGCTGAGAAATGGCGGGGGGGGGGGGGGGGGGGTAGGGGGCAGCGTGATCACGAAGTGACGTATTCGTGACGCCCCCCTCCCCTCCCCTACAATTTTCCAATAAGCTTTCTAGTGATTATACGTATTCGTCAGGGTTGTATTCGAAGATGCCAATTCTCTCGTGCTATTAGTTATATACCGTATTTTCTTAAAAGAAAAATTGGTTACTTGGACTTGTGTCGGGTTATAGCGACAACGGCACCGTGTGAAAACGGCACCTGGAGTAAACGGAACCGAGTGAGCGAAAACGGCACCAATTGATTGTGGCGAGAACGGCACCAGTTCCGATGGCGAAATTAATTCATTTGAATTCTGCCTAAACCGAGTATTTAGCCTATGGTTCTCTAATAAATTGTGGAAAATTGAGCAGTTAAAAATGAGAGGATACATCTCCCCTCCCAACTATCTCATGGTTTTCTTGTTGTTTAGCAGTGACTTCTAAACATTAAAAGCACTAACACCCCTCCCCCAACCCCACCCTTTCCTCGGCCCTGGAATCTATCCAACCTGGATTCACGATACACCTCCTTCTTTATTATTTGACGCAGAAATCAGAATCTTGTGTGTGTGTGTGTGTGGGGGGGGGGGGGGGGGGGTCCGAATTCAAAGGACGTGCCAAGGTAAAAAATTAAAACAAGGTCTTTTAGGCCATATTTGGATGGGGGGCAGTCCAAACCCAAGAAATCCTGACTCCTGTGCCAAACCGAAAGTAACGGGTACCGGATTTCACACGGTGTTGTTTTCGCCTGTACCCGTGTCACTGTCACACAAACAAAACCTAAATGGAGGTCTGTAGCAACATGCTGAGGGCAGTTGTCGGCAAGACATGACAAATTTGGAAAACTGGTACGGCACGTATTAATAAAATAATTTGCGTCACATACATGTATATTTTATTTATTCACTAATTCACCAACGCGTTTTGAACAAGACTTGAGTTTTATTTTGAACCATCATCGCGACGAACTGATATTCTAACTTCGTCAAAACACGCCTTCTGCAAAGGCAAGCCGTGAAAATTCAAATTTACCTGTTCTCAAATGGACGGTCCCAGTTACGTCACTTGTGCATTGTTGCAAAATGGACGCTCTTCCGAAAATACACACAAATTCCCATAGAGAATTAAAAAATTCGTTCATATAATTTTCGAGCGAGCTAAAATCACAGAAACGTAACGACGGCGAAGTTAAATATATTACACGTAATCGGGAGCTGAAAACTAAAAGATATTTTCTTGATTTTGTATTATTCCAGAGTTTATTTACCATTGGGGGGTTATGGAAAGGACAATAGTTCACAACGCAAAATGTTTTGTTGGACGACCCCTTAAACACTGTTTAAAATTTTGTTAAGTTTATGTCATTATAATTTGAAGAACACTGTGAGTTGCGCGCGCTTCTTGGTTTTACCAAAGTTCATATTATACTCACCTATTGTGAAAAATATGCGCTTTTTCTGAATGTGATGGATCTTGACAATGTTTTAGAATGTGATGGATCTTGACAATGTTCTTCCAAAATGGCGTCAGTTGGGGGGACACACTAAAAAGTGTAGTCCGTGTCCGTGTCGGAGAAAAAGTGTAGTCGGGAATTAAATTATCATTTTCTCCTGTATTTGTTGGTTGTTTTCTATGAAATTTGGAAAGAATACTCAGGGGACGATACCAAATATATATGCCAAAAGAGAAGTTTGTACGATGTTATTTTACGATGTTAGAAGACATTTTCTCTTTCAAACACACTAAAAAGTGTAGCTGACTTGGCGCCGTGTTAGCTAATTAATTGGTTTACGCTGTGTTGACACATGATTATGAGGAGATTAGTAGGGTGTTGATTGGATTGATAGATTTTCTTTCATTACTTTTTTTTCCATTTACATGAAGTAAAGTACAAGAGTAAGAGTGTAATAAGATTATTTCATATAAGATTATGTTAAATGTCCGTGGTGGGTCGTTACACGTTCACGTCCCCCCCCCCCCTCTCTCTCTCTCTCTCTCTCTCTCTCTCTCTCTCTCCCTCTCTCTCTCATGCGCCCTCTCAGTCTCACTCTGTTTCACAAATCGGTTGCGATGAATGAATGAATGAAACTGGGACTGACAGAGGAGAAAAGAAAACCAAACAGCAACGCCGGTTTGGTAGCGGCCCCGGTATATTGACCATAGCGGTTACAAAAAAGGAGTGGAGAAAGCTCCGCCAGTATAGTTTTGAATATCCGGGAGTCATCCATCAAGCCTTCAGGGAGATAGGATACGGGGGGGGGGGGGGGGGGGGGATATATGTGATATCTGGTTATCCTTCTGGAATTTCAAATACCCCCCCCCCCCCCCCACCTCCGGCGAAAAAAAAATTAATTACCCCTTAAAGGGTTTTTTTTTTTGTTAAATCAATAATTAAAATACTTTCCACCAAAATGGGGGCGGAGGAACAAACATTGAAATAAAGTCTAGGACGCTGCACATTGAGTGAAGAATGAAGTGGGCGGAGACAAAAACAAACTAAATTAAAATAATAAGAATTTTACAATACCAGCTGGAGTTGTAGGACAGACGTTGGAAAACTGAATTCTCTTATATTTTCCATTTGTTGATAATTTCAACACTTGACATTATTTCTTTGGAAGCTCTAGTGGAAAGCTTCCAAAGATATTATTTATGTCAGGTGTTGGAATTTGTAAAATTGTGGAGTATTGGAGACCCTGGAACATTTTCTCATGGAATGCCCAAAATATATGCCTCGCCCGACTCAAGGGGAGTTCAGCCCCCCCTCCCAGCCCCCCTTGGCCCGTACGCCTATGCCTACACTGAAGTATATCCCCCATATAACCCCTAAAATCATCTGTTTAAATTTACGAAATTCATTTTTCATCTCTTCACAGATGAAAACTTACGTTGGCGACAAAAAAGGGGACGACCTTCTTCAAAGAATAGTATATTATTCAACATCAACAGAACTTGCCCTAGTTCACTATATAGGCAATGAAACACTTCATCTTGAGAGACCGCACGGTGATGCCAAAACTAAGCAGCAACCATGCAAGCGAACGTTACCACCGTACTCCACGTGCTTGTTGGTAATCGCGACATTTGACATGATTTGTAAGGTAGGTCTCCGTGCTTGAGACCTTCCCAAGAAATGATGTCAAATTTTGGAATTATAAATAATTTGGTGAAAAAAAATCTTGTTCTTATTTCGTCTGGTTTTAAAACACGGTCGACACCTTTATCCACTGTCGCAGGGAATCCAACCACAAAACACTCGGAACAACATACCAACTAAATTTACTTTTGCTTGTTATAAATATGTTTGTTATTTGTTCATGTTTGTGCTGTATCTCTATATCTTTGTGCCATGTTATATCCTTCATGTCCTGTATTTATCCAATAAAATACTGAAAATTAAATTATTCGTTGTTTCTTTCATCCACACCCCACCAATCTCCTCATAATCATAAAAAGAACCAGGATTATCAGCCCGCCTTGCTGTGTCAACACAGTGGAAACCAATTAATTAGCTAACACGGCGCCGAGTCAGCTACACTTTTTAGTGTGTTTGAAAGAGAAAATGTCTTCTAACATCGTAAAATAACATCGTACAAACTTCTCGTTTGGCATATATATTTCGTATCGTCCCCTGAGTATACTTTCCAAATTTCATAGAAAACAACCGACAAATAAAGGAGAAAATGATAATTTAATTCCTGACTACACTTTTTCTCCGACACGGACACGGACACGGACTACACTTTTTAGTGTGTCCCTCAGTTGGGGTGGTCACTAAAACGTGGATGCCGAGGCCAGTGCCGGGTTCAAAGTACAGAGGTGAAATCACTTTTTACTCCAACTCTCGTGATGCACTACGAACCGCGCTTGATTTTCTCCTGGTTATTAGGATTAAGATACCCAAACGGATACAGAAAATAGCCTTTTTTGTAAAATTGAATTTAGAAGCAATTTTCTCATCAATCCTCACTATAAAGTGTACATGCGTTACCCGGATTGAAAAATTGAAAATTCTTGATTTGCATTCGTAAACAAAGCACACAGCTATTTATCTTATTTCTGACAAGTGTAATGAGAAATATATATTTCAAAAATGATTTTTCACAAAAAGAATTCTAGAAGGTGTTTTTTACAACGAATATACACAGCCGTATTCATCACACAGCACCGTAATTTTTGTTGCATTGAAAATTAACACGCATTGGTTTGGTGGAACGAAATTGTGTTGGTTTTCGGTCTCATGGGTTGAGCATTGCCAATCCGAGAATCCTGACTCATTCAACATCAATGGCTTGTTTTTAAATATTGGACACGGAGCGAGGGTTGCGCATGATGTGGTGAAATAAAGAAACGATATTTTAATTCGGTTAAAAAATATTTGTGGCGTTACCATTCACGATGCTCACATTGAGCCCGGTGGATAACAGTCGTGGTTGTACCAACATTATATCAATGTTAAAACTGGAATTTTTTATTTATTTTTTTTCTTATCTTTTTTTAATCACATAACAAAACAATGTAGGCCTACAAAAGGTATACAATTTGAATACAATATGTAGTAAATACATTTCTAGTTTGTTACTATATTTGGTCCATTTTTTAATATTTTTTTAAAAAGGGCAGGTTGATTTGTGAGAGTGGGGTGGGGCTGGGGTGTGGTGGGGGAAGGTTGAATGTTGGCAAGTTAATTGCATAGACGTTGAGTTCCTGGCACTTGTCTGGGGCTACAGTAGCCAACGAAAGGCTTCACTGCAACCATATTCAGATAGTTATTATTATTATTATTATTATTGTTATTTTATTATTATTATTATTTATTAGGACTGCTATTTACTGTAAAAAGTTTCTGATTGAAAACTGGAAAATTTAATATGAAAGAGATTCCATGAATTTCCCTGACCCCCAGAGTGTCTAAAGAATTGTTTTTAACTGTAAGGTACACCTTTATTGATGCCCTGTGAAGAGTGAATACAGAAGACTAGTCTTAAATGACCTCAGTTTGATTAAAAAAAAAACTGTTTAGGTTAAAACCATCATTATTGCTGGAGAGGGTTAATATCAATACCGTCGTCCTACAAGTCTAAGTCAGACAAAAGGAGTTGTGTTTGTTTGACACATACCCATTGAGTGCTGTGGCTATTTGAAAACAGCCCATTTTATCTCAAATTTATCTAATCTTTTGATGTTTGGCGACCAATGGGGGGTAAAGAAACGCTTACGGGATTATTTTTGCCTTGAAACTTGTAATGTCACGCAAAGATCTGCAAATGTCTAATTTTTCATGAAAATCTACATGATGTATTTAAAGAAATCCATGGAATTTATGAATTTTAAGATTTTGATGGGTATCATTCTTTAACCAGTCCAAAACGGTTTAAAATGTGTTTTCTTAATACCATATTACTTCCAAAAGTGATTCTCGACGAATTCCACTTCTAAAAAAGCAGCTGTGTTCGTCTCTCAGGTACACGTTGGGTGCTATAAGTGCACGAAAACAGGCCATTTGATCAAAATCTTGATATTGGGGAGCATATGGGGAGTGAACAAACGCTTACTGGAACATATTGTCCATGCAAATTGTAATCTCACACCAAGATCCGTCATACAAAGACCTGCTAATGGTAATTTTGTCTTCAAAATCTGGAAGAAGCGTTTTGAGAAATCCACAGAAAAAGGGAATTTTAAGCTTTTAAGGTGTATCTCTCTTCAACCAACCCAAAACGGGTTAAGACTTGGATTTTTGAATACCCTTACTACATAAGGGTATGCTGTTGGTGTCTGAAATAGCCCCTTTTATTCAAAATTTTGATGTTTAGCAGCCTGTGGACGGTTAGCAAATGCCTACGGAATATTTTGTCCATGTAACTTGTAATGTTACACTAAGACCTGTGAATGGCAAATTTTTTTTTGTAATCTTCAAGATGTTTTAAAACAAATCCAGGGAAAGCATGATTTTTTTAGCTTTTGATGGATATCACTGTTTAACCACTAACCAGTCCAAAATGGGTTAAGGCTTAGTTTTTTGAAAACCCTTATTACTTACAAAAATGATCCACGGTGAATTCTACTTCCAATAAAGGGAGTTACGTTTATTCCTCTGCTACACGTTGGATGCTTTGGGTGGCTGAAAACAGCCTATTTTATCAAGCTTTTGATGTTTGAGAGACTCTAGAGGGTTAACAAACCCATATCAGAATATTTTGTTCTTGCAGATTGTAATGTCACGCCAAGACCTACGAATGGCCAGTTTTTTCTTGAAAATCTACACGCCATTTTTAGAGAAATCCACGTAAAACATGAGTTTTTAAGCATTTGAAGGATATCGTCTTTAACCAGCACCAAACGGGTTAACGCTTGCTTTTTGAATAACCTTATTACTTACAAAAATGGTCCTCAACGAATTCCACTGCCAACAAAGGAGATTATGTTTATCTCTCGGGTACATATTGGATGCTGCGGTGGTCTTTTCCTTCTGGAAAAGCCTAATTATGATTCCGGAGAATCATGGCATTTCCAGACAAATCATGGGTTTTCCCGATGAGATTCCTTGATTTTTCATGCCCCCACAGTGTCTGATGAATTGTTTTTAACTGTCTCACTGAAGTTCCTTCATTGATGTTATGAGAAAGGTGATTATAGTAGTCTCAAATGACTCAGTTTGATAAAAAAAAATTGTTTAGGTAAAAACCATCATTAACGGTAGAGTGGGTTAATATCAATATCGTCGTCCCACTAGTTAATGACCGACAAAAAGGAGTTATGTTTGTTTGACACATACCCACTGAGTGCTCTGTCTATTTGAAAATGGTCCATTTTATCTCAAATGTATCCAAAATATTGATGTCTGGCAGATTGCAGAGGGTTAACATGTGCTAACAGGCATATTTATTCATGCAACTTGCAATTTCAAACCAAAAAGTGCGAATGGCCATTTTTACTTAAAATCTACAAGATGTTTTCAGAGAAATCCGTGCTCATGTGCTCTTTTCGAATTCGACGTGACGAAATGTGAAATTCGTATTGCTCTTCATGGAAAGTGATGCCGCAACTATCCATGAACAACGAGTGAAAATTTCATGGAAATCTGCCTAGAATTGGTTGAGATATAGCGTTTTGAAGAGAGGAGGTAACTGTTTGAATTTGGTCCTTCCTTTTCAAGCCAGTTCGAAAAAAGACGTCGTGAATGGGCGCAGATTCCTTTAGTGCCCCCCCCTCCCTCTCTGTAAATGGTGGAAGTTGTTTCTTTAAGACCGCCACCCAGGGATCCCAACACGACCTTTAAACCTAAGAGAATCGTCAGAAGTTTAAAGTGAAAAGAAATTGGCGGTGATTGGGTTTCTGGCAGGCAGGAAAAGATTGACGAAGATTTGCATATTGGACATTAAAATAGCACTTCTGACATACACGAACCGTGTCCAGACCGCTGGAGGCAGCGACTTGAAATTTACAGAACGTGTTCTACGAACCCTGGCCGGCATTTTGGGATCTGTTTGGAGCGTTCGACCGTCTGGAAAACACCACGCATCGCTTGGAATGTGAGAGTACTATTCGTCCCGACTCTATCAGTTCAGAATGGACATGGACAGTGTTGTAGACGACTGTGGAGCTATGATTGAGCATAAAGTCCCAGGTTTCGGTGCCTCATTGCCTAGGCGGCTCCACTGTATGATTGTTTGTCTCAATATCGTCCTTACTACTTGTAGTTTATACCGTTGCCGTACGTTAATGTAGCCTTTTGCCATTTTCGAGACTTTAAACCCAGAACGCCGCCAGGGTGGGGAAGTGCGGGGGGGGGGGGGGAGGGCTGTAGCGGCGGGGGGGGGGGGGGGAGGGATATCCTGACACTATTTTTAAACCTTAGATAATCGGCAGAAGTTGAAGTGAAAAGAAATGGACGGTGAGTAGGTTTTTTGGCGGGAAACGATTAACGAAAATTTGCCAATTTGACATTAAAATTGCACTTCTCACAAACACGAACAGTGTCCAGACCGCCGAAGGCAGCGACTTCTAATTTTCAGAACTTGTTCTACGTACACCGGCCGACATTTTGGCATCTGTTGTGAGTGTCGAGACCGCGTGGAGAACACCACGCATCGCGTGGAATGTGAGAGTACTATTCGTCCCGACTCTATCAGTTTGGAATGGACATGGGCACTGTTGTAGACTACTGTAGAGCAGCGATTGAGCATAAAGTCAGAGTTTTTTGTGCCAAATTACCTAACCGGCTCCAAGGTATGATCTTTCGTCTGTACATCGCCCAGATCGTCTGTAATTTATACCGTTACCATACGTTGAAGTAGCCTTTTGTCATTTTCGCCACTTTCGACCCAGATTTGAGGGTACCTTCCTTCAGCGAACTCTAGCCATGCTCACAACCACGCCCTCTCCCCGTCGGCCCGGGTGCATCTAAAGATAGAAAGGTCAATGGGGAGGGGCCCGTTAGCAAACAAACGGGAGGAAGGTGTACTTGGTGAAAAAACAGCAGGGGGGGGGGGGGGGCACGTGTCCCATTGGTGAAAGAAACAGCAGCGGGCAGGTGTCGTAGGTAAAATAAACAGCAGGAAGGAAGGGGGGGGGGGGGGGGGGCAGATGTCCCCGCTAATTAATTTTAATAGCAGGCAGGCGTTCACGGGGCAGGTGTCTTATCCCACTGCTCAGCGTTCCAAATTTTCTATGGTACTTGGCCTTGACGGAAACAACACTTCAACAAGAAACAACGGGAAACCTATTTGCAGTAAAGCTGCAAATATAAACATGATTTTAGGACCATTCCATGGACAGTTTAAAGCCTACTGCTATATCAGCGTTTATTACTCTCGTCCTTTCACCCGAGTCGAGTTCTGACGTCATGTAAATTTGACGGACATTTCAATTTTGTTATTAACAACAACATATTTATAATTTCGTGATTACTGATCGGAATTTTGAAAACGACACATGCACAGTTTTCTGAAAAACACGATTCTGCAAAAGGTTTTAGTGAAATTTGATTATTTTTTTTTATTTTCAATTTCGATGGCTCTTGTCGAAAAGGTGCTAATCACTGATCGTCCCAAACGAGATCAAAGGCTGACGCTGTATATTAATAACACACAGAGAATCTTCTAAGAATATACACGCGCAATCCTAAAATGCAATAAATCAAGTCTTTTTTCAGGTTTTACGAGAGAAATATGTCCAATTGTATCATTGAATCATGTTTAGGAATATGTGGGCGAGACAATTTCTATACGGACAAAATACAGACTAAATAAAATATTTGCCATTATTTTCCGCAGACGTATTTTTGTCTTTGCTTCTTGGGGAAATCCATGCTGATAATACAACGAAGGAGTGTTATCTAATGAGGTCAGAACCGTCAGGTGGTCGGGTCCGACACCGCACCTCGAAGTAGATTTAGTGGGGGTGTCGATTTTACAAGTAATGTAGGCAGCGTACACGGCATGGGCTGTCTGTCTTTAATTCTATAAACAGGGTTAAGGCTTGGTTTTTAATACCCTTATTTATTTATTTATTTATTTATTTGTTTATTGGTGTTTAAGGTCACATACTTGTGCACAATGGCTAATCGTGACCGTGACAGTTTTATAGGTGGAGAAAGCCGGAGTACCCGGAGAGAACCACCAAGCATCGACGAGCAACTGTCAGCTCCTCAACATTCTTACTCTGTTCAAGCTCCGCTCAAGCAGGGTTACAGAGGTTGAAGACATATGTACAACCGACGTGCAGTATGCCTTAGTACACGGCGTCATCGTGCCCCCATGTCGGCAACCGGGCTAAAGTGCCTTGCCCAAGGACACAACGTGAGTCGTCCCGGGCGGGGATCGAACTTGGGACCTCTAGCATAGAAGTACAACAGTCTACCACTGAGCCACCACGCTCCCTTGAATACCCTTAACACTATCATACATTATCCCTCATGAATTCTGAGTCTGATAAAAGAGGTTAAGTTTACCTATTACATACCCATTTGCTGCCCGAAAAGAGCCGATTTTCTCAAAATTTTGACGTTTAGCAGTCTGTAGCGGGATTAACAAACGACTAGCGGAATATTCTATCTATGCAATTTGTAAGACCTGCCAATGTCCAATTGGTCTTGAAAATCGCCAACAAGCAGTTAGCGAAATCCACAGAAAATGTAAATTTTAAGCTTTTAAGGGGTATCTCTCCTTATCCAGTCCAAAATGGGTCAAGTTTCATTCTTTTAAATACCCTTACTACTTAGAAAACTGATCCTCTGTGAATTCTACGCGCAGTAAAAGAAGTTATGTTTCTCTGTTACATATCCATTGGGTGCTCTTGGTGTCTGAAAACAGTCCATTTTATCAACATTTTGATGTTTAGCAGCTCGTGGAGAGTTAACGAATGCTCAACGGAATATTTTGTCCATGTAACTTGTAATGTCACATGAAGACCCGTGAATGGCCATTTTTTCTTGAAATCTACAAGATGTTTTTAAAGAAATCCAGGGAAAGCATGAAATTTTAAGCCTTTGATGGGTACCGCTGTTTAACCAGCCCAAAACGGGTTAAGGCCTGATTTTTTTAATACCCTTATTACTAACAAAAATGATCACCGTTCAATTCCACTTCCAATAAAAGAAGTTATGTTTATTTACCAGCTACAGGTTGGGTGCTGTGAGGGGCTGAAAACACCCTATTTTATCAGAGTGTTGATTTTTGAGAGCCCGTGGAGGGTTAACAAACGCTTATCAGAACAGTTTGTCCTTGTAGCTTGTAATGTCTCACGAAGACCTGCGAATGACTAGTTTTCTCTTGAAAATCTACACGACATTTTTTGAGAAATCCATGTAAAACATGATTATTTAAGCATTTGAGGGGAATCACTCTTAAACCAGTCCAAAACGGGTTAACACTTTGTGTTCTGAATAACCTTATTACTTACAAAAATGGTCCTCGGTGAATTCCACTTCCAACAAAGGAGATTATGTTTATCTCTCAGGTACACAGTGGGTGCTGTGGGTGCCCGAAAACGGCACATTTTCTGAAAATTACGATGCGTGGCAGTCTGTAGAGGGTTAATAAAAGCTCACTGGAATATTTTGTCCATGCAGCTTGCAATGTCATACCAAGACCTGCGAATAGGCAATTTTTCTTGAAAACCTACGGGATGTTTTGAGAGAAATCCACAGAAAATGGAAATTTTAAGATTTTAAGGGGTCTCTCTCTTTAGCCTACCCAAAATGGGTTAAGACTTCGACTTTTGAATACCCATACTACCTACAAAAATGTTTGCGTATAGATTGTGCGCTCGATAAAGGAAGTCACTTTTCTTTGTGGCGAACCCATTGGGTGCTGTTGGCGTCCAAAAACAGCCCTTTTTATCACAATTTTGACATTTAGCAGCCCGTGGAGGGTTAACAAATGCTCACCGCAGTATTTTGTCCATGCAATTTCTATTGTCACCTTGAGGCCTGGGAGTGACAAATTTTTCTTGAAAATCTACAAGACTCGTTTAGAGAAATCCACGAAAAACATGAATTTTTTAGCTTTATGGGGGTATTGCTGTTTAACCAGCCCAAAACGGGTTAACGCTTGGTTTTTTGAACACCCTTATTACTTACAAAAATGATCCTCGGTGAATTCCACTTCCAATAAAGGAAGTTATGTTTACCTCTCGGATATCGTTTGGGTGCTGTGGGGGTCTGAAACCAGACCATTTCATCAAAATTTCGATGTTTGGCAGCCTGTGGAGGGTTACCATATGCATCGCCTAATATGTCGTGTGTATCAAAGGTCGTGTCATGGGCAGGTCTAGCAATGATGAATGTTTAAAAAAAATCCTAAAGACGTGTTTCGAGAAAGTGCCGATAAACCCCAATTTTGGCAGTTTTTTGCCAATTCTGGCGAAATAAGGGTTAAATCGAAAATTCCGCTTTGGTACATTTTTAGATTTTTTGTCACTCTATGCGTGTGCCAAATTGTGTGAAAATCGGTTCACAAATGGCTTCTGAATCGTACGGACAAAAATGTGTGGAAAAAAAACCAAAAAAAACTAGACTTTATGATTCTGGAGAATCATGGTTTTTCCCGATTAGATTCCATGATTTTTCTTGACCCCCACAGTGTGTGATGAATTGTTTTTAACTGTCTCACTAAAGTTCCTTCACTGATGTTATGAGAAAGGTGAGTATAGTAGTCTCAAAAGACTCGGTTTGGGTTTGATCAAAAAATGTTTAGGTAAAACCCATCATTAATGGTAGAATGGGTTAATATCAATATCAATGTTTCCCTATCAGTTTTGCGTCCGGTAAAAGAAGTTACATTTCTCTGTGGCATTTCCATTTGATGTTCTTGGTGTCCAAAAACAGACTA
Organism: Pictodentalium vernedei; assembly: GCA_031216915.1. Lineage (NCBI taxonomy): Eukaryota > Metazoa > Mollusca > Scaphopoda > Dentaliida > Dentaliidae > Pictodentalium > Pictodentalium vernedei. The sequence continues at coordinate 602,420,976 of CM062297.1, forward strand.
TTTCCTCAATTTTTTTTTACATTTAGCAGCCCATGAAGGGTTAACAAATGCCTACCAGAATAATTGATCCATGCAACTGGTCATATGACACCAAGACCTATCAACGGCCATTTTCTCTTGAAAACACCAAAAATGTTTGTAAAGAAATCCAGGGAAAACGATTTTTTAAGCTTTTGATGTGTATCCCTGTTAACCTCCCGAACAGGGGTTAACGCTTGGCTTTTTGAATACCTTTATTACTTACAAAAATGGTCCTCTGTGAATTCCACTTCAAACAAAGGAGATTATTTTTATCTCTCATGTATACATTAGGTGCTGTGCGTGTCTGAAAACAGTCCCATGTTAACAACATTACGATGCTTGGCAGCTTGTAGATGGTTAAAAACGCTCACCGGAGTATTTTGTCCATGCAACTTTTAATGTCACATAAACACCTACGAATAGTCAATTTGTCTTGAAACCCTACAAGTTACCGTTAGGGAAATTCACAGAAAATGGGAATTTAAAACTTTCAAGGGATATATCTCTTTAGCCTGCCAAAATGGGTTAAGACGTCGACTTTTGAATACCCTTACTACTTACAAAAATGTTTCTGTATAAATTGTACGTGCGATAAAAGAAGGCACTTTTCTTTGTGGTGTACCCTTTGGGTGCTGTTGGTGTGCAAAAACAGCCCATTTTATCGCAATTTTGACCTTCAGCAGCCCGGGGAGGGTTAACTAATGCTGACAGGAATATTTTGTTCATGCGACTTGTAATGTCACACCAAGACCTGCAAATAGCCGATTTTTCTTGAAAACCTACGAGATGTTGTTAGAGAAATCCACAGAAAATGGGTATTTTAAGATTTTAATGGGTATCTCTCTTTAACCAGCCCAAAATGGGTTAAGACGTCAAATTTTGAATACCCTTACCACTTTCAAAAATATTTCCGATCAATTTTGCGTCCGATAAATGAAGGCCTCTTTCTCTGTGGTATATCGTTTGGGTGCTGTTGGTGTCTAAAAACAGCCCATTTTATCACAATTTTTATGTTTAGCAGCTCGGGGAGGGTTAACTAATGCTGACCGGAATATTTTATCCATGCAGCTTGTAATGTCACACCAAGACCTGGGAGTGACCAATTTTTCTTGAAAATCTACAAGACTCGTTTAGAGAAATCCACGGAAAACATGAAGTTTTGAGCTTTTTTGGGGTATTGCTGTTTAACCAGCTCAAAACGGGTTAACACTTGGTTTTCTGAACACCCTTATTACTTACAAAAATGATCTTCGGTGAATTCCACTTCCAATAAAAGAAGTTATGTGTATCTATCGTGTATTGTTTGGGTGCAGTGGGGGCCTGAAACCGGCCTATTTCATCAAAATTTCGATGTTTGGCAGCCTGTGGAGGGTTACCATATGCATCGCCTGATATGTAGTGTGTACCAAAGGGTGTGTCACAGACAGGTCTAGCAATGACGAATGTATAAAAAAAATCTAGAAGACACGTTTCGAGAAAGTGCCGATAAACCCCAATTTTGGCAGTTTTTTGTCAATTCTGACGAAATGAGGGTTAAATCGAAAATTCCGTTTCGGTACATTTTTAGATTTTGTGCCCCTCTATGCGTGTGCAAAATTTCGTGAAAATCGGTTCGAAAATGGCTTCTGAATCGTACGGACAAAATGTGTGGAAAAAAACCCCCAAAAAACCCAAACTAGACTTTATGATTCTGGAGAATCATGGCTTTTCCCGATGAGATTCCTTGATTTTTGATGCCCCCACAGTGTCTGATGAATTGTTTTTAACTGTCTCACTGAAGTTCTTTCATTGATGTTATGAGAAAGGTGGTTATAGTAGTCTCAAATGACTCAGTTTTATAAAAAAATTGTTTAGGTAAAAACCATCATTAATGGTAGAGTGGGTTAATATCAATATCGTCGTCCCACAAGTTAATGACCGACAAAAGGAGTTATGTTTGTTTGAGACATACCCTTTGAGTGCTCTGTCTATTTGAAAATGGTCCATTTTATCTCAAATGTATCCAAAATATTGATGTCTGGCAGATTGTAGAGGGTTAACATGTGCTAACAGGCATATGTATTCATGCAACTTGCAATTTCAAACCAAAAAGTGCGAATGGCCATTTTTACTTAAAATCTATAAGATGTTTTCAGAGAAATCCATGTGCATGGGCTCTTTTTGATTTCGACGTGACGAAATGCGAAATTCGTATCGCTCTTCATGGAAAGTGATGCCGCAACTATCCATGAACAACGAGTGAAAATTTCATGGAAATCTGCCTAGAATTGGTTGGGATATAGGGTTTTGAAGAGAGGAGGTAAATGTATGAATTTGGTCCTTCCTTTTCAAGCCAGTTCGAAAAAAGACGTCGTGAATGGGCGCAGACTCCTTTAGAGCCCCCCCCCCCCCTCCCCTCTCTCTGTAAATGGAAGTTGCTTCTTTAAGACCGCCATCCAGGGATCCCAACACAACCTTTAAACCTAAGAGAATCGTCAGAAGTTTAAAATGAAAAGAAATTGGCGGTGATTGGGTTTCTGGCAGGCAGGAAAAGATTGACGAAGATTTGCATATTGGACATTAAAATAGCACTTCTGACATACACGAACCGTGTCCAGATCGCTGGAGGCAGCGACTTGAAATTTTCAGAACTCGTTCTACGAACCCTGGTCGACATTTTGGGATCTGTTCGGAGCGCCCGAGACGCCTGGAAAAGACCACGCATCGCTTGGAATGAGAGAGTACTATTCGTCCCGACTCTATCAATTCAGAATGGACATGGGCAGTGTTGTAGACGACTGTGGAGCTGCGATTGAGCATAAAGTCCCAGAATTCGGTGCCTCATTGCCTAAGCGGCTCCATTGTATGATTTTTTGTCTCAATATCGTCCTTACTACTTGTAGTTTATACCGTTGCCGTACGTTAATGTAGCCTCTTGCCATTTTCGAGACTTTCAACCCAGAACGCCGCCAAAGTGAGGAAGTGCGGGGGTGGGGTGGTGGGGGGTGGGGGGTGGGTGGGGGGGGGGCTGTAGCGGCGAGGGGGGGGTATCCTGACACTATCTTTAAACCTTCGATAATCGGAAGAAGTTGCAGTGAAAAGAAATCGGCGGTGAGTAGGTGTTTTGGCGGGAAACGATTAACGAAAATTTGCCAATTTGACATTAAAATTGCACTTCTCACAAACACGAACCGTGTCCAGACCGCTGAAGGCAGCGACTTCTAATTTTCAGAACTTGTTCTACGCACCATGGCCGACATTTTGGCATCTGTTGCAAGTGTCGAGACTGCGTGGAGAACACCACGCATCGCGTGGAAAGTGAGAGTACTATTCGTCCCGACTCTATCAGTTTGGAATGGAATTGGGCACTATTGTAGACTACTGTAGAGCAGCGATTGAGCATAAAATGCGGAGTTTTTTGTGCCAAATTACCTAACCGGCTCCAAGGTATGATCTTTCGTCTGTACATCGCCCAGATCGTCTGAAGTTTATACCGTTACCATATGTTGAAGAAGCCTTTTGTCATTTTCGCCACTTTCGACCCAGATTTGAGGGTACCTTCCTTCAGCGAAATCTAGCCATGCTCACAACCACGCGCTCTCCCCGTCGGCCCGGGTGCTTCTAAAGATAGAAAGGTCAATGGGGAGAGGCGCGTTAGCAAACAAACGGGGGCAGGTGTAGTTGGTGAAAAACAGCAGGGGCGGGCACGTGTCCTAGGTAAAAGAAACAATAGGGGGCAGGTGTCCTAGGTAAAAAAAAACAGGCTGAGCAGGAAGGGAGGGGGGATGCAGATGTCCCCGCTAATTAATTTTAATAACAGGCAGGTGTTCATGGGGCAGGCCCACTGCTCAGTGTTCCAAATTTTCTATGGTACTTGGCCTTGACGGAAACAACACTTCAACAAGAAACAACAGGAAACCTATTTGCCGTAAAGCTGCAACTATAAACATGATTTTAGGACCATTCCATGGCCAGTTTAAAGCCTACTGCGATATCAGCGTTTATTACTCTCGTCCTTTCACTGCAGTATTTCACCCGAGTCGAGTTCTGACGTCATGCAAGTTTGACGGACATGCTTTCAATTTTGTTATTGACAACATATTTATAATTTCGTGATTACTGATCGGAATTTTGAAAACGACGCATGCAATCGCGAAAGAGTTTTCTGAAAAACACGATTCTGCAAAAGGTTTTAGTGAAATTTGATTATTTTTTTTTATTTTCAATTTCGATGGCTCTTGTCGAAAAGGTGTTAATCACTGATCGTCCCAAACGAGATCAAAGACTGACGCTGTATATTAATAACACACAGAGAATCTTCTAAGAATATACACGCGGAATCCTAAAATGAAATAATTCAAGTCTTTTTTCAAGTTTTTCGAGAGAAATATGTCCAATTGTATCATTGAATCATGTTTAGGTATATGTGGGCGAGACATTTTCTATACGGACAAAATACAGACTAAATAAAATATTTGCCATTATTTTCCGCAGACGTATTTTTGTCTTTGCTTCTTGGGGAAATCCATGCTGATAATACAACGAAGGAGTGTTATCTAATGAGGTCAGAACCGTCAGGTGGTCGGGTCCGACACCACACCTCGAAGTAGATTTAGTGGGGGTGTCGATTTTACAAGTAATGTAGGCAGCGTACACGGCATGGGCTGTCTGTCTTTAATCCTATAAACAGGGTTAAGGCTTGGTTTTTGAATACCCTTATTTATTTATTTATTTATTTATTTATTTATTTATTTATTTATTTATTTATTTATTTGTTTATTGGTGTTTAAGGTCACATACTTATGCACAATGGCTAATCGTGGCCGTGACAGTTTTATAGGTGGAGGAAGCCGGAGTACATGGAGAGAACCACCAAGCATCGACGAGCAACTGTCAGCTCCTCAACATTTTAACTCTGTTCAAGCTCCGCTCAAGCAGGGTTACAGAGGGTGAAGACATATGTACCATCGACGTGCAGTATGCCTTAGTACACGGCGTCATCGTGTCCCCATGTCGGCAACCGGGCTAAAGTGCCTTGCCCAAGGACACAACGTGAGTCGTCCCGGACGGGGATCGGACTCGGGACCTCTAGCATAGAAGTACAACAGTCTACCACTGAGTCACCACGCTCCTTTGAATACCCTTAACACTATCACACATTATCCCTCATGAATTCTGAGTCTTATAAAAGAGGTTATGTTTACCTATTACATACCCATTTGCTGCCCGAAAACAGCCGATTTTATCAAAATTTTGACGTTTAGCAGCCTGTAGTGGGATTAACAAATGACTAGCGGAATATTCTATCTATGCAATTTGTAAGACCTGCCAATGTCCAATTGTTCTTGAAAATCGCCAACAAGCAGTTAGCGAAATCCACAGAAAATGTAAATCTTAAGCTTTTAAGGGGTATCTCTCCTTATCCAATCTAAAATAGGTTAAGTTTCATTCTTTTAAATACCCTTACTACTTACAAAACTGATCCTCTGTGAATTCTACGCGCAGTAAAAGAAGTTATATTTCTCTGTTACATATCCATTGGGTGCTCTTGGTGTCTGAAAACAATCCATTTTCTCAACATTTTGATGTTTAGCAGCTCGTGGAGAGTTAACGAATGCTCAACGGAATATTTTGTCCATGTAACTTGTAATGTCACATGAAGACCCGTGAATGGCCATTTTTTCTTGAAATCTACAAGATGTTTTTAAAGAAATCCTGGGAAAGCATGAAATTTTAAGTCTTTGATGGGTACCGCTGTTTAACCAGCCCAAAACGGGTTAAGACCAGCCCTAAATGGGTTAATGCTTGGTCTGATGAATTCCACTTCCAAAGAAGTAGGTTATGTTTATCTCGCAGGTACACATTGCGTGCAATGGGTGCCCAAGGACAGTCCATTTTCTCAAAATTTCTATGCTTTGCAGCCTCTGGAGAGTTAACTAATGCTTACCGGAATATTTTGTCTATGTAATTTGTAATGTCACTCCAAGACCTGCAAATGGTCAATTTTTCTTGAATACTTACTAGATTTTTTGGAGAAATCCACAGAAAACTGGAATTTTAAGCTTTTAAGGGGTACATCTTAACCAGGCGAAAATGGGTTAAGACCTCGATTTTTTGAGTACCCTTACTACTTACTAAATTTTTCTCTGTCAGTTTTGCATCCGATAAAAGAAGTTATGTATCTCTGTGGCATTCCCATTTGTTGTTGTTGGTGTCCAAAAACAGACTATTTTTTCAAAATGTTGACATTTAGCAGCCGATGGAGGGTTAACAAATGCTTACTGGAATATTTTATCCATGCAGCCGGTAATGTGACTCAAGACCTATCAATGGCCATTTTTGTTGAAAACTTACAAGATGTTTGTGACAAAATCCATGGAAAACATGATTTTTTTTTAGCTTTTGATGGTATCGCTAGTAAACACCCCAAAAGGGGTTAACGCTTGGGTTTTTGAATACCCTTATTACTTACAAAAATGGTCCTCAGTGAATTCCACTTCCAACAAAGGAGATTATGTGTAACTCTCGGACATACATTGCGTGCTGTGTGTGTCCGAAAACAGCCCATTTCAACAAAATTATGATGCTTGGCATTCTGTAGAGGGTTAATAAACACTCAGCAGAATATTTTGTCCATGCCACTTGTAATGTCACACAAAGACCTGCAAGTAGTCAATTTTTCTTGAAAACCTATGGAATGTATTTAGAGAAATCCACAGAAAATGGGAATTTTTAGATTTTAAGGGGTCTCTCTCTTTAGCCTGCCCAAAATGGGTTAAGACTTCGTTTTTTGAATACCCTTACTACTTACAAAAATGTTTCCCTATAGATTCTGCGCTCGATAAAAGAAATCACTTTTCTTTGTGGCGTACCCGTTGGGTGCCGTTGGCGTCCAAAAACAGCCCATTTTATCACAATTTTGACTTTTAGCAGCCCATGGAGGGTTAACAAATGCTCACCGAAGTATTTTGTCCATGCAACTTCTATTGTCACATCAAGGCCTGGAAGTGACAATTTTTTCATGAAAATCTACAAGACTCGTTTAGAGAAATCCACGGAAAACCTGAATTTTTGAGCTTTTTGGGGGTATTGCTGTTTAACCAGCCCAAAACGGGTTAATGCTTGGTTTTTTGAACACCATTATTACTTACAAAATGATCTCCGGTGAATTCCACTTCAAATAAAGGAAGTTATGTTTATCTCTGATGTATCGTTTGGGTGCTCTGGGGGCCTGAACCCGGCCCATTTCATCAAAATTTCGATGATTGGCAGCCTGTGGAGGGTTACCATATTCATCGCCTGATATGTCATGTGTATCAAAGGTCGTGGCACAGACAGGTCTATCACTGATGAAAGTTTAAAAAAAATCTACAAGACGTGTTTCGAGAAAGTGCCAATAAACCCCAATTTTGACAGTTTTTTTCCAATTCTGACGAAATAAGGGTTAAATCGAAAATTCCGCTTGGGTACATTTTTAGATTTTGTGCCCGTCTATGATGTGCGAAATTTTGTGAATATCGGTCCGAAAATGGCTTCGAAATCGTGCGGACAAAATGTGTGGAAAAAAAAAAAAACAAAACAAAAAAAAATAAATAATAATCCGTAGAAAAACAATAGTCTTTTCCAGAGGGAAAAGCCTAAACCCCCCCACCCAAAAAAAATAAAAATAAAATAATAATCCGTAGAAAAACAATAGTCTTTTCCAGAGGGAAAAGCCTAAAAAAAAAAATAAAAAAAAAAAAAAAATAATAATCTGTAGAAAAACAATAGTCTTTTCCAGAGGGAAAAGCCTAAAAACCCCAAAAAACTAGTCTTTATGATTCTGGAGAATCATGGCTTTTCCCGATGAGATTCCATGATTGTTCATGACCCCACAGTGTCTTGTTGTTTTTTAACTGTCTCACTGAAGTCCCTTCATTGATGTTATGAAAAAGGTGAAGATAGTAATCTGAAATGACAGAGTTTGATAAAAAAATGTTCAGGTAAAATCCATCATTAACGGTGGACTGGTTTAATGTCAATATCGTCTTCCAACAAGTCAATGACCGACAAAAGGAGTTATGTTTGTTTGACACATACCCACTGAGTGCTGTGTCAATTTTAAAATGGTTCATTTTATCTCAAATGTATCCCAAATATTGATGTCTGGCAGCTTGTAGAGGGTTAACAAGTGCTAACAGGAATATTTCTTCATGCAACTTGTAATGTCACACCAAGAACTGTGAATGGCCATTTTTTTCTTTAAAATCTACAAGATGTTTTCAGAGAAATCCAGGGAGAACATGAATTTTAAGCTTTTGATGGGTATCATTGTTTATCCAGCCCAAAACGGGTTAAGTGTTGTTTTTTGAATACTCTTATTACTTCCAAAAATAATTCTCAGTGAATTCTACTTCCACTTATTTTGATCTCTCCTCCCAACTTTGGGTGCTGTGGGTACGCAAACACAGCCCATTTTATCAACATTTTGATGTTTGAGAACCTGCATAGTGTTAACAAATGCTTACAGGAATATTTTGTACATGCAACTTGTAATGTCACACTAAGATCAGAGAATGGCCATTTTTTCTCGAAAATCTACGGCATGTTTTTAAAGAAATCCTCAGATAACACAAATGTTTAACCTTTTGAGGGGTATCTCCCTGTAACCAGCTCTAAAGGGTTAATGCTTGGTTTTGTGAATACCTTCATTACTTACAAAAATGATCGACGGTGAATTCCACTTCGAATGAAGGAGGTTATGTTTATCTCGTAGGTACACATTTCGTGTTATGGTTGCCCAAGAACAGCCCATTTTCTCCAAATATTCTATGCTTGGCAGCCTCTGGAGGGTTAACAAATGTTTACCGAAACATTTTGTTCATGCTTGTAATGTCACTTGAAGACCTGCAAAAGGTTAATTGTTCTTGAATTTTTTTTGTTGAGAAATCCATAGAAAACTGGAATTTTAAGCTTTTAAGGGGTATATCTCCTTAACCAGTCAAAAATGGGTTCAGACCTCGATTTTTGAATGCATTTACTACTTACAAAAATGTTTCCCTGTCAGTTTTGCGTCCGGTAAAAGAAGTTACGTTTCTCTGTTGCATTCCCTTTTGATGTTGTTGTTGTTCAAAAACAGGCTATTTTTTCAAAATTTTGACATTTAGCAGCCCATGGAGAGTTAAGAAATGCTTACCGGAATAATTTATCCAATCACCTGGTAATGTGACACCATGACCTATCAATGGCCATTTTCTCTTGAAAACGCTACCAGATGTTTGTAAAGAAATCCAGGGAAAACATAAATTTTTAAGCCTTTGATGGGTATCACTATTAACAACCACAAAAGGGGTTAACGCTTGGTTTTTTGAATACCCTTATTACTTACAAAAATGGTCCTCGGTGAATTCCACTTCCAACAAAAGAGATTATGGGTAATTCCCAGGTACACGTTGAGTGTTGCGCGTGTCTGAAAACAGACCATTTCAACAAAATTACGATGCTTGGCAGTCTGTAGAGGGATAATAAACATCCATGATTTTTTATGACCCTGGAGTGTCAGAAGAATTGTTTTTAATTGTATCATTAAAGTATTTTTATTGATGTCTTGAGAATAGTGGGTATAATAGTCTCAAATGACCCAGTGTGATAAAAGAACGTTTTGGTTAAATCATCATTGTTTGTGGAGAGGGTTAATATTAATATCAGCGTCTGAGAATCAGCGTCTGATGTAAATAGCCCATTGTATCTCAAATTTACCTAAAATTTCGATAGCTGACGGTTTGTGGAGGGTTAATGAAGGCTTGCGAGAATACTTCTTCTCCAGGGTTTATTTGTTCTTAAAAATCTGTAAGAACCAGTTGAAGATATCCGCAGAAAATGTGAACTTTAAATTCTTGAGCATGTCATGTATAGTCCCTGTATCAATTATCTCCTATTAGACCACAGTTGTTATGCATGATTATGTCATTTTTTCACACCTTGCAGAGCTCACCTATCACCTGTCTGTTAATAGCAGAAGTAAATTTCTCTCCAACTGGTTTTTCCCCGTAGGATTAGTTTTATTTATTACAATGAAGATATCCATACATTCAACGACAAACATGAAGTTATAAACTACAATAATTACATATGAAAATAGGAAGTGTTGTTTGTACATATGTGTAGATAAAATATACCCTGGGACGGAGAAGGGGAGTATAACCGTCCTACAAACTAGTATATATCTAGTCCCACTGCCGGGGGAATGTTGGCGCCATGCACCACTGCATTTGATAACCTACAGAGTAGTAAATATACCTGCCCCCCCCCTTCCCATGTTGGGGATCCCCACCTTTTATTGTAAGGTTCCTTAGGCACAACATAGCGTCAGTAAGATGGATATATACTGCCACGTCGCCACTCTGGGGCGGAGGAGGGGCAGTGTATAGCCATTTTACAGACTATTATATACCTGGACCCACTGTCGGGGAAACGCTATAGTGTCAACACTATTTGATATTATAAGTAACTGATCCCATTGTAGCTAACGTTATTTACTGCTTTCTTATCATGCAGTGGCGGAGCGGTGGAATTGTGGTAGCCGGTTCTCTTCAGATCACCGAAGTTAAGCAACGCTGAGCCTGGTTAATCATTGGATGGGTGGCCGTCTGAGCAATCAATTCGGACTCCCATGCTGTGTCCTTGGGCAAGGCACTTAACTCTGATTCTCCATATGGGGGCACGATGCCGCCATGTACTAAGGCGTACTGCACGTCGACGGTACGCATGTCTTCAACCAATCTAACCCTGCCTGTGCTGCAGTTCGGAGTTACGATGTTGGGAAGCTGGCAGCTGCTCGTCGTTGCTAGGTGGTTCTCTCCAGGTACTCCGTCTTCCTCCACCCGTAGATTAGCCATTGAGCATAACTATATGCCCTTAAACACCAATAAATAAATAATAAATGATATCATGCAGGGCAGTGTGGAATACGAGGTGAGGCGTACCTTTCAATGTGTGTTTGGTTGGTGAAAGAGGCTGGGGGGAGGTGGTAACCTTGGTAATTTTGTTTGGATAAATCGACCACTGGCGACCGATGAAGCGGGACACGGTGAGAGTGGAACTTATGGGCGGTTATTCTTGTTAATAAATAAATATACACTTACTTTTGAGTTCATACAAGATGAGTATAGTAGTCTCAAATGAGAATGGCCAATATTTGTCTTGAAAACCTATGAGAGGCTTTTAGAGAAATCCTCGGAAAATATGAATTTTTAACCTTTTGAGGGGTATCGCTCTGTAACCAGCCCAAAACGGATTAATGCGCTTGGTTTTGTGAATACCTTCATTACTTACAAAAATGATCCTCAGTGAATTTCACTTCCAATAAGGAAGGTTAACTTATCACGCAGGTACACATTGGGTGTTATGGGTGCTCCAAAACAGCCCATTTTCTCAAAATGTCTATACTTTCCAGGCTCTGGAGGGTTAATAATTGCTTACTGGAATATTTTGTCCATGCAGCTTGTAATGTCACTCAAAGCCCTGCAAATGGTCAGTTTTCCTTTAAAACGTGCTAGATTTTTTTTGAGAAATCCACAGAAAACGGGAATTTTAAGCTTTTGAGGGGTATATCTCCTTAACCAGTCGACAATGGGTTAAGACCTTGATTTTTGAATATCCTTACTACTTACAAAAATGTTTCTCTATCAGTTTCGCGTCCAGTAAAAGAAGTTACGTTTCTCTGTGGCATTTCCATTTGATGTTGTTAGTGTCCAAAAACAGACTATTTTTTCAAAATTTTTGACATTTAGCAGCCCATGGAGGGTTAACAAATACCTACCAGAATGATTTATCTATGCAACTGGTAAAGTGATACAAAGACCTATCAACGGCCATTTTCTCTTGAAAACCCTACAAGATGTTTGTAAAGAAATCCAGGGAAAACGATTTTTAAGCTTTCGATGAGTATCCCTGTTAACCTCCCCAACATGGGTTAACGCTTGTTTTTTTGAATACCCTTATTACTTACAAAAATGGTCCTCTGTGAATTCCACTTCCAACAAAGGTGATTATGTTTATCTCTAGTGTATACATTGGGTGCTGTACGTGTCCGAAAACAGCCCATGTCAACAAAATTACGATACTTGGCAGCTTGTAGATGGTTAATAAACGCTCACCTGAGTATTTTGTCCCTACAACTTGTAATGTCACATAAATACCTACGAATAGTTAATTTTTCTTGAAACCCTACAAGTTACTGTTAGGGAAATTCACAGAAAATGGGAATTTAAAGCTTTTAAGGGATATCTCTCTTAGCCTACCCAAAATGGGTTAAGACTTCGACTTTTGAATACCCTTACTACTTACAAAAATGTTTCTGTATAAATTGTACACTCGATAAAAGGAGGCGCTTTTCTTTGTGGTGTACCCATTGGATGATGTTGGTGTCCAAAAACTGCCAATTTTATCACAATTTTGATGTTGAGGAGCCCTGGGAGGGTTAACTAATGCTGACCGGAATATTTTGTCCATGCAACTTGTAATGTCACACCAAGACCTGCGAATAGCCGATTTTTTCTTGAAAACCTACGAGATGTTTTTAGAGAAATCCACAGAAAGAGGATATTTTACGGTTTTAATGGGTATCCCTCTTTAACCAGCCGAAAATGGGTTAAGACGTCGAATTTTGAATACCCTTACCACTTTCAAAAATATTTTCCGATCAATTTTGCGTCCGATAAATTAAGGCCACGTTCTCTGTGGTATACCGTTTGGGTGCTGTTGGTGTCCAAAAACAGCCCATTTTATCACAATTTTTACGTTTAGCAGCTCGGGGAGGGTTAACTAATGCTGACCGGAATATTTTATCCATGCAACTTGTAATGTCACACCAAGACCTGGGAGTGACAAATATTTCCTGAAAATGTAGAAGACTCGTCTAGAGAAATCCATGGAAAACATGAAGTTTTGAGCTTTTTGGGGGTATTGCTGTTTAACCAGCCCAAAACGGGTTAACGCTTGGTTTTGTGAACACCCTTATTACTTACAAAAATGATCCTCGGTGAATTCCACTTCCAATAAAAGCAGTTATGTGTATCTATCGTGTTTCGTTTGGGTGCTGTGGGGGCCCGAAAACAGCCCATTTCATCAAAATTTTGATGTTTGGCAGCCTGTGGAGGGTTACCATATGCATCGCCAGATATATCGTGTGGATCAAAGGTCGTATCACAGGCAGGTCTAGCAATGATGAATGTTTAAAAAAAATCTACAAGACGTGTTTCGAGAAAGTGCCGATAAACCCCAATTTTGAAAGTTTTTTGCCAATTCTGACGAAATAAGGGTTAAATCGAAAAATCCGCTTCGGTACATTTTTAGGTTTTGTGCCCCTCTATGTGTGTGCAAAATTTTGTGCAAATCGGTTCGAAAATGGCTTCTGAATCGTATGGACAAAATGTGTGAAAAAAAAAAAAAAAAAAAAAAAAAAAACCCAAAAAATAATAATCCGTAGAAAAACAATAGTCTTTTCCAGAGGGAAAAGCCTAAAAAAAAAAAAAAAAAAAAAAAAAATAATAATAATAATCCGTAGAAAAACAATAGTCTTTTCCAGAGGGAAAAGCCTAAAAAAAAAAAAAAAAAAAAAATAATAATCCGTAGAAAAACAATAGTCTTTTCCAGAGGGAAAAGCCTAAAAATAGGAAGTGTTGTTTGTACATATGTGTAGATAAAATATACCCTGGGACGGAGAAGGGGAGTATAACCATCTTACAAACTAGTATATATCTAGCCCCACTGCCGGGGGAATGTTGGCGCCATGCACCACTGCATTTGATAACCTACAGAGTAGTAAATATACCTGCCCCCCCTTCCCATGTTGGGGATCCCCACCTTTTATTGTAAGGTTCCTTAGGCACAACATAGCGTCAGTAAGATGGATATATACTGCCACGTCGCCATTCTGGGGCGGAGGAGGGGCAGTGTATACCCGTTTTACAGACTATTATATACCTGGACCCACTGTCGGGGAAACGCTATAGTGTCAACACTATTTGATATTATAAGTAACTGATCCCATTGTAGCTAACGTTATTTACTGCTTTCTTATCATGCAGTGGCAAAGCGGTGGCATTGTGGTAGCCGGTTCTCTTCAGATCACCGAAGTTAAGCAATGTTGAGCCTGGTTAATCACTGGATGGGTGGCCGTCTGAGCGATCAATTCGGACTCCCATGCTGTGTCCTTGGGCAAGGCACTTAACTCGGATTCTCCATATGGGGGCACGATGCCGCCATGTACTGAGGCGTACTGCACGTCGACGGTACGCATGTCTTCAACCAATCTAACCCTGCCTGTGCTGCAGTTCGGAGTTATGATGTTGGGAAGCTGGCAGCTGCTTGTCGTTGCTCGGTGGTTCTCTCCAGGTACTGCAGCTTCCTCCACCCGTAGATTAGCCATTGTGCATAAGTAGATGCCCTTAAACACCAATAAATAAATAATAAATGATATCATGCAGGGCAGTGTGGAATACGAGGTGAGGCGTACCTTTCAATGTGTGTTTGGTTGGAGAAAGAGGCAGGGGGGAGGTGGTAACCTTGGTAATTTTGTTTGGATAAATCGACCGCTGGCGACCGATGAAGCGGGACACGGTGAGAGTGGAACTTATGGGCGGTTATTCTTGATAATAAATAAATATACACTTACTTTTGAGTTCATACAAGGTGAGTATAGTAGTCTCAAATGAGAATGGCCAATATTTGTCTTGAAAACCTACGAGAGGCTTTTAGAGAAATCCTCGGAAAATATGAATTTTTAACCTTTTGAGGGGTATCGCTCTGTAACCAGCCCAAAATGGATTAATGCTTGGTTTTGTGTATACCTTCATTACTTACAAAAATGATCCTCAGTGAATTTCACTTCCAATAAGGAAGGTTAACTTATCACGCAGGTACACATTGGGTGATATGGGTGCCCCAAAACAGCCCATTTTCTCAAAATGTCTATACTTTCCAGGCTCTGGAGGTTTAATAATTGCTTACTGGAATATTTTGTCCATGCAGCTTGTAATGTCACTCAAAGACCTGCAAAGGGTCAATTTTTCTTTAAAACGTGCTAGATTTTTTGGAGAAATCCACAGAAAACGGGAATTTTAAGCTTTTGAGGGGTATATCTCCTTAACCAGTCGACAATGGGTTAAGACCTCGATTTTTGAATATCCTTACTACTTACAAAAATGTTCCTCTATCAGTTTTGCGTCCAGTAAAAGAAGTTACGTTTCTCTGTGGCATTTCCATTTGGTGTTGTTAGTGTCCAAAAACAGACTATTTCTTCAAAATGTTTGACATTTAGCAGCCCATGGAGGGTTAAGAAATACCTACCAGAATAATTTATCTATGCAACTGGTAATGTGATACCAAGACCTATCAACGGCCATTTTCTCTTGAAAACCCTACAAGATGTTTGTAAAGAAATCCAGGGAAAACGATTTTTAAGCTTTCGATGGGTATCCCTGTTAACCTCGCCAAAAGGGGTTAACGCTTGGTTTTTTGAATACCCTTATTACTTACAAAAATGGTCCTCTGTGAATTCCACTTCCAACAAAGGTGATTATGTTTATCTCTAGTGTATACATTGAGTGCTGTAAGTGTCCGAAAACAGCCCATGTCAACAAAATTACGATAATTGGCAGCTTGTAGATGGTTAATAAACGCTCACCGGAGTATTTTGTCCCTACAACTTGTAATGTCACATAAAGACCTACGAATAGTTAATTTTTCTTGAAACCCTACAAGTTACTGTTAGGGAAATTCACATAAAATGGGAATTTAAAGCTTTTAAGGGATATCTCTCTTAGCCTACCCAAAATGGGTTAAGACTTCGACTTTTGAATACCCTTACTACTTACAAAAATGTTTCTGTATAAATTGTACACTCGATAAAAGGAGGCGCTTTTCTTTGTGGTGTACCCATTGGATGCTGTTGGTGTCCAAAAACAGCCAATTTTATCACAATTTTGATGTTGCGGAGCCCTGGGAGGGTTAACTAATGCTGACCGGAATATTTTGTCCATGCAACTTGTAATGTCACACCAAGACCTGCGAATAGCTGATTTTTTTTTGAAAACCTACGAGATGTTTTTAGAGAAATCCACAGAAAGAGGGTATTTTAAGGTTTTAATGGGTATCTCTCTTTAACCAGCCCAAAATGGGTTAAGACGTCGAATTTTGAATACCCTTACCACTTTCAAAAATATTTTCCGATCAATTTTGCGTCCGATAAATGAAGGCCACTTTCTCTGTGGTATACCGTTTGGGTGCTGTTGGTGTCCAAAAACAGCCCATTTTATCACAATTTTTACGTTTAGCAGGTCGGGGAGGGTTAACTAATGCTGACCGGAATATTTTGTCTATGCAACTTGTAATGTCACACCAAGACCTAGGAGTGACAAATATTTCTTGAAAATGTAGAAGACTCGTCTAGAGAAATCCACGGAAAACATGAAGTTTTGAGCTTTTTGGGGTATTGCTGTTTAACCAGCCCAAAACGGGTTAACGCTTGGTTTTATGAACACCCTTATTACTTGCAAAAATGATCCTCGGTGAAATCCACTTCCAATAATAGCAGTTATGTGTATCTATCGAGTTTCGTTTGGGTGCTGTGGGGGCCCGAAAACAGCCCATTTCATCAAAAGTTCGATGTTTGGCAGCCTGTGGAGGGTTACCAGATGCATCGCCTGATATGTCGTGTGTATCAAAGGTCGTATCACAGGCAGGTCTAGCAATGATGAATGTTTAAAAAAAATCTACAAGACGTGTTTCGAGAAAGTGCCGATAAACCCCAATTTTGACAGTTTTTTGCGAATTCTGATGACATAAGGGTTAAATCGAAAAATCCGCTTTAGTACATTTTTAGATTTTGTGCCCCTCTATGTGTGTGCAAAATTTTGTGAAAATCGGTTCGAAAATGGCTTCTGAATCGTTCGGACAAAATGTGTGAAAAAAAAAAAAAAAAAAAAAAAATAATAATCCATAGAAAAACAATAGTCTTTTCCAGAGGGACATTTTTCCAGAGGGAAAAGCCTAAAAAAAACCCCAAAAAACTAGACTTTATCATTCTGGAGAATCATGGCTTTTCCCGATGAGATTCAATGAGTTTTCATGACCCCACAGTGTCTGATGAATTATTTTTAACTGTCTCACTGAAGTTCCTTCATTGATGTTATAAGAAAGGTGAGTTTTGTAGTCTCAAATCACTCAGTTTGATAAAAAAATTGTTTAGGTAAAAACCATTATTAACGGTGGAGTGGGTTAATGTCAATATCGTCGTCCAACAAGTGAATGACAGACAAAAGGAGTTATGTTTGTTTGACACATACCCATGTAGTGCTGTGGCTATTTGAAAATGGTCCATTTTATCTCAAATGTATCCAAAATATTGATGTCTGGCAGCTTGTAGAGGGTTAACAAGTGCTAACAGCAATATTCATTCATGCAACTTGTAATGTCACTCCAAGAACTGTGAATGGCCATATTTTCTTTAAAATCTACAAGATGTTTTCAGAGAAATCCAGGGAGAACACTAGACTTTATGATTCTGGAGAATCATGGCTTTTCCCGATGAGATTCCATGATTTTTCATGACCCCACAGTGTATGATGAATTGCTTTTGACTGTCTCACTGAAGTTCCTTCATTAATGTCATGAAAAAGGTGAGTACAGAAGTCTGAAATGACTCAGTTCGATAAAAAAATTGTTTAGGTAAAAACCATCATTAACGGTGGAGAGGGTTAATATCAATATCGTCGTCCAACAAGTTAATGACCGACAAAAGGAGTTATGTTTGTTTGACACATACCCACTGAGTGCTGTATCTATTTGAAAATGGTCCGTTTTATCTCAAATGTATCCAAAATATTGATGTCTGGCAGCTTGTTAAGGGTTAACAAGTCCTAACAGGAATATTTATTCATGCAACTTGTAATTTCACACCAAAAACTGTGAATGACCATTTTTACTTAAAAATCTACGAGATGTTTTCAGAGAAATCCAGGGAGAAATCAGTTTTAAGCTGTTGATGGGTATAATTGTTTATCCAGCCCAACACGGGTTAAGGGTTGTTTTTTTAATACGCTTATTACTTATAAAAATAATTCTCAGTGAATTCTACTTCCACTTATGTTGATTTCTCCTCTTAACTTTGGGTGCGGCGGGTATGAAAACACAGCCCACTTTTTCAACATTTTGATGTTTGAGAACCAGCATAGGGTTAACAAATGCTTACTGGAATATTTTGCACATGCAACTTGTAATTCACACTAAGATCTGAGAATGGCCAATTTTTCTTGAACATCTACGGGATGTTTTTAGAGAAAGCCTCGGATAACATGAATTTTTAATCTTTTGAGGGGTATAACCCTGTAACCAGCTCTAAACGGGTTAATGCTTGGTTTTATGAATACCTTCATTACTTACAAAAATGATCCTCGATGAATCCCACTTCCAGTGAATGTGGTTATGTTCATCTCCCAGGTACACATTGGGTGTAATGGGTGGCCAAGTACAGCCCATTTTTTTCAAAATTTGATGCCTCTGGAGGGTTAACAAACGCTTACCGGAATCTTTTGTTCATGCAACTTGTAATGTCACTTCAGGACCTGCAAATGGTCAATTTCTCTTGAATACTTACTAGATTTTTTTTGAGAAATCCCCAGAAAATGGGAATTTTAAGCTTTTAAGGGATACATCTCCTTAACCGTCAAAAATGGGTTGAGACCTCAATTTTTGAATACCCTTACTACTTACTGAAAATTTTCCCTATCAGTTTTGCATCCGGTAAAAGAAGTTATGTTGCTCTGCAGCATTCCCATTTGATGGTGTTGGTGTCCAAAAACATACTATTTTTTTCGAAATTTTGACATTTAGCAGCCCATGGAGGGTTAACAAATGCTTATCTGAATATTTTATCTGTGCAAGTGGTAATGTGACTCGAAGACCTATCAACGGCCATTTTCTCATGTAACCCTACGAGACGTTTGTAAAGAAATTCAGGGAAAATATGATTTTTTAAGCTTTTGATGGGTATTCCTATTAACCATCCCAAAAGGGGTTAATGCTTGGTTTTTTGAATACCCTTATTACTAACAAATTTGGTCCTCAGTGAATTCCACTTCCAATAAAGTAGATTGTGTTTATCTCTAGGGTATGCATTGGGTGCTGTGCGCATCTGAAAACAACCTATTTCAACAAAATTACGATGCTTAGCAGCCTGTAGAGG
This sequence comes from Pictodentalium vernedei, assembly GCA_031216915.1. NCBI lineage: Eukaryota > Metazoa > Mollusca > Scaphopoda > Dentaliida > Dentaliidae > Pictodentalium > Pictodentalium vernedei. Next base: position 602,440,201 of record CM062297.1, read on the forward strand.
GTTAATAAATGCTCACCGGAATATTTTGTCCATGCAACTTGTAATGTCACATAAAGACCTGCGAATAGTCAATTTTTCCTGAAAACCTACAAGTTGCTTTTAGAGAAATCCACAGAAAATGGGAATTTTAAGCTTTTAAGGGGTATCTCTCTTTAACCAGTCCAAAATGGGTTAAGACTTCGATTTTTGAATACCCTTACCACTATCAAAAATGTTTCCCCATCAATTGTGCGTCCGATAAAAGAAGGAACCTTTCTCGGTGGTACACCAAGTGGCTGCTGTTGGCGTCCAAAAACAGTCCATTTTATCACAATTTTGAATTTTAGCAGCCCGTGGAGGGTTAACAAATGCTCAACGCTGTATTTTGTCCATGCAACTTCTATTGTCACACCAAGGCCTGGGAGTGACAAATTTTTCTTGAAAATCTACAAGACTCGTTTAGAGAAATCCACGGAAAATACGAATTTTTGAGCTTTATGGGGGTATTGCTGTTTAACCACGCCAAAACGGGTTAACGCTTGGTTTTTTGAACACCCTTATTACTGACAAAAATGATCCTAGGTGAATTCCACTCCCAATAAAGGAAGTTATGTTTATCTCTCGTGTATTGTTTGGGTGCAGTGGGAGCCTGAAACCGGCCTATTTCATCAAAATTCCGATGTTTGGCAGCTTGTGGAGGGTTACCATATGCATCGCCTGATATGTTGTGTGTATCAAAGGGCGTGTCACGGACAGGTCTAGCAATGACGAATGTATAAAAAAAAATCTACAAGACGTGATTCGAGAAAGTGCCGATAAACTCCAATTTTGGCAGTTTTTTGCCAATTCTGACGAAATGAGGGTTAAATCGAAAATTCCGCTTCGGTACATTTTTAGATTTTGTGTCCCTCTATGCGTGTGCAAAATTTCGTGAAAATCGGTTCGAAAATGGCTTCTGAATCGTACGGACAAAGTGTGTGGAAAAAAAAACAAAAAAAAAACAAAACAAAAAACTAGACTTTATGATTCTGGAGAATCATGGCTTTTCCCGATGAGATTCCAGAATTTTCCATGACCCCACGGTGTCTGATGAATTGTTTATAACTGTCTCACTAAAGTTCCTTAATTGATGTTATGAGAAAGGTGAGTATAGTAGTCTGAAATGACACAGTTTGATAAAAAATTGTTTAGGTAAAAACCATCATTAATGGTGGAGTGGCTTAATGTCAATATCGTCGTCCACTAAGTTAATGACCGACAGAAGGAGTTATGTTTGTTTGACACATATCCACGTAGAGCTGTAACTATTTGAAAATGGTCCATTTTATCTCAAATGCATCCAAAATATTGATGTCTGGCAACTTTTAGAGGGTTAACAAGTGCAAGGAATATTTATTCATGCAACTTGTAATGTCACACCAAGAACTGCGAATGGCCATTCTTTCTTTAAAATTTAGAAGATGTTTTCAGAGAAATCCCGGGAGAACATGAATTTCAAGCTATTGATGGGTATCATTGTTTATCCAGCCCAAAACGGGTTAAGTGTTGTTTTTTGAATACTCTTATTACTTCCAGAAATAATTCTCAGTGAATTCTACTTCCACATATTTTGATCTCTCGTCTCAAATTCAGGTGCTGTGGGTGTGCAAACACAGCCCATTTTATCAACATTTTGATGTTTGAGAACCTGCATAGGGTTAACAAATGCTTCCAGGAATATTTTGTACATGCAATCTGTAAGGTTACACTAAGATCTGAGATTGGCCATTTTTTCTTGAAAATCTACGGGATGCTTTTAAAGAAATCCTCAGATAACACGAATTTTTAACCTTTAGAGGGGTATCTCTCTGCAACCAGCTCTAAAGGGTTAATGCTTGGTTTTGTGAATATCTTCATTACTTACAGAAATGATCGACGGTATATTCCACTTCCAATGAAGGAGGTTATGTTTATCTCGTAGGTACACATTTGGTGTTATGGTTGCCCAAGAACAGCCCATTTTCTCCAAATGTCTATGCTTGGCAGCCTCTGGAGGGTTAACAAATGCTTACCGAAACATTTTGTTCATGCAACTTGTAATGTCACTCGAAGTCCTGCGAATGGTCAATTGCTCTTGAAATTTTTTTTTGAGAAATCCACAGAAAACTGGAATTTTAAGCTTTTAAGGGGTATAACTCCTTAACCAGTCAAAAATGGGTTAAGACCTCGATTTTTGAATACATTTACTTCTTACAAAAATGTTTCCCTGTCAGTTTTGCGTCCGGTAAAAGAAGTTATGCATCTCTGTTGCATTCCCATTTGATGTTGTTGGTGTCCAAAAACAGACCATTTTTTCAAAATTTTGACATTTAGCAGCCCATGGAGGGTTAACAAATGCTTACCGGAATAATTTATCCAATCAACTGGTAATGTGACACCATGACCTATCAATGGCCATTTTCTCTCAAAAACCCTACCAGATGTTTGTAAAGAAATCCAGGGAAAACATAAATTTTTAAGTCTTTGATGGGTATCACTATTAGCAACCACAAAATGGGTTATGTTTATTTCTAAGGTACACCTAGGGTGATGTGCGTGCCTGAAAACAGCCCATTTCAACAAAATTACGATGCTTGGCAGCCTCTAGAGGGTTAATAAACGCTCACCGGAATATTTTGTCCATGCAACTTGTAATATCACACAAAGACCTGCGAGTCGTCAATTTTTCTTGAAAACCTACAGGATGTTTTTAGAGAAATCCACAGAAAATGGGAATTTTAAGATTTTAAGGGGTCTCTCTCTTTAGCCTGTCCAAAATGGGTTAAGACTTCGACTTTTGAATACCCTTAATACTTACAAAAATGTTTGCATATAGATTGTGCGCTCGATAAAAGAAGGCACATTTCTTTGAGGCGTACCCATTGGGTGCTGTTGGCGTCCAAAAACAGCCCATTTTATCACAGTTTTGACTTTTAGCATTCCGTGGAGGGTTAACAAATGCTCACCGCAGTATTTTGTCCATGCAACTTCTATTGTCACACCAAGGCCTGGGAGTGACAAATTTTTCTTGAAAATCTACAAGACTCGTTTAGAGAAATCCACGGAAAATACAAATTTTTGAGCTTTATGGGGTTATTGCTGTTTAACCAGTCCAAAACGGGTTAACGCTTGGTTTTTTGAACACCCATATTACTGACAAAAATGATCCTCGGTGAATTCCACTCCCAGTAAAGAAAGTTATTTTTATCTCTAGTGTATTGTTTGGGTGCGGTGGGAGCCTGAATCCGGCCTATTTCATCAAAATTTCGATGTTTGGCAGCCTGTGGAGGGTTACCATATGCATCGCATGATATGTCGTGTGTATCAAAGGGCGTGTCACAGACAGGTCTAGCAACGACGAATGTATAAAAAAAATCTACAAGACGTGTTTCGAGAAAGTGCCGATAAACCCCAATTTTGGCAGTTTTTTGCCAATTCTGAGGAAATAAGGGTTAAATCGAAAATTCCACTTGGGTACATTTTTAGATTTTGTGCCCCTCTATGCGTGTGCAGAATTTCGTGAAAATCGGTTCGAAAATGGCTTCTGAATCGTACGGACAAAATGTGTGGAAAAAAAACAAAAAAAAAACTAGACTTTATGATTCTGGAGAATCATGGCTTTTCCCGATGAGATTCCATGATTTGTCATGACCCCACAGTGTATGATGAATTGTTTTTGACTGTCTCATTGAAGTTCCTTCATTGATGTCATGAAAAAGGTGAGTATAGAAGTCTCAAATGACTCAGTTTGATAAAAAAAAATTGTTTAGGTAAAAACCATCATTAACGGTGGAGAGGGGTAATATCAATATCGTCGTCCAACAAGTTATTGACCAACACAAGGAGTTATGTTTGTTTGACACATACCCACTGAGTGCTGTATCTATTTGAAAATGGTCCGTTTTATCTCAAATGTATCCAAAATATTGATGTCTGGTAGTTTGTTGAGGGTTAACAAGTGCTAACAGGAATATTTATTCATGCAACTTGTAATTTCACACCAAAAACTCTGAATGGCCATTTTTACTTAAAAATCTACAAGATGTTTTCAGAGAAATCCAGGGAGAACATGAATTTTAAGCTGTTGACAGATATAATTGTTTATCCAACCCAAAACGGGTTAAGGGTTGTTTTTTTAATACGCTTGTTACTTATAAAAATAATTCTCAGTGAATTCTACTTCCACTTATGTTGATTTCTCCTCTTAACTTTGGGTGCTGCGGGTATGCAAACTTTCAACATTTTGATGTTTGAGAACCAGCATAGGGTTAACAAATGCTTACTGGAATATTTTGTACATGCAACTTGTAATTCACACTAAGATCTGAGAATGGCCAATTTTTTTTGAAAATCTATGTGATGGTTTTAGAGAAATCCTTGGATAACATGAATTTTTAACCTTTTGAGTGTTATCACCCTGTAACCAGCTCTAAACGGGTTAATGCTTGGTTTTATGAATACCTTCATTACTAACAAAAATGATCCTCGGTGAATCCCACTTCCAATGAAGGTGGTTATGTTCATCTCGCAGGTACACATTGGGTGTAATGGGTGGCGAGATACAGCCCATTTTCTCAAAATTTGCTGCTTCTGGAGGGTTAACAAAAGCTTACCGGAATCTTTTGTTCATGAATCTTGTAATGTCACTCCAAGACCTGCAAATGGTCAATTTCTCTTGAATACTTACCAGATTCTTTTGAGAAATCTACCGAAAATGGGAATTTTAAGCTTTTAAGGGGTACATCTCCTTAACCGGGCGAAAATGGGTTAAGGCCTCAATTTTTGAATACCCTAACTACTTACTAAAAATTTTCCCTATCAGTTTTGCGTCCGGTAAAAGAAGTTATGTTTCTCTGCAGCATTCCCATTTGATGTTGTTGGTGTCCAAAAACAGACTATTGTTTTCGAAATTTTGACATTTAGCAGCCCATGGAGGGTTAACAAATGCTTATCTGAATATTTTATCCATGCAACTGGTAATGTGACTCTAAGACTTATCAACCACCATTTTCTCTGGAAACAATGCGAGTCGTTTCTAAAGAAATTCAGGGAAAACATGATTTGTTAAGCTTTTGATGGGTATTGCTATTAACCATCCCAAAAGGGGTTAATGCTTGGTTTTTTGAATACCCTTATTACTAACAAATTCGGTCCTCGGTGAATTCCACTTCCAACAAAGTAGATTATGTTTATCTCTCTGGTATGCCTTGGGTGTTGTGCGCGTCTGAAAACAGCCTATTTCAACAAAATTACGATGCTTAGCAGCCTGTAGAGGGTTAATAACTGCTCACCGGAATATTTTGTCCATGCATCTTGTAATGTCACACAAGGACCTGCGAATAGTCAATTTTTCCTGAAAACCTACAAGTTGCTTTTAGAGAAATCTACAGAAAATTGGAATTTTAAGCTTTTAAGGGGTATCTCTCTTTAACCAGCCCAAAATGGGTTAAGGCTTCGACTTTTGAATACCCTTACCACTATCAAAAATGTTTCCCCATCAACTTTGCGTCTGATAAAAGAAGGAACCTTTCTCGGTGGTACACCAAGTGGGTGCTGTTGGCGTTCAAAAACAGCCCATTTTATCACAATTTTGACTTTTAGCAGCCCGTGGAGGGTTAACAAATGCTCACCGCAGCATTTTGTCCATGGAAATTCTATTGTCACACCAAGGCCTGGGAGTGACAAATTTTTCTTGAAAATCTGCAAGACTCGTTTAGAGAAATCCACGGAAAATATGATTTTTTTAGCTTTATGGGGGTATTGCTGTTTAACCAGCCCAAAACGGGTTAACGCTTTGTTTTGTGAACACCCTTATTACTGACAAAAGTGATTCCCTGTGAATTCCACTCCAAATAAAGGAAATTATGTTTATCTCTCGTGTATTGTTTGGGTGCAGTGTTGGCCTGAAACTGGCCTATTTCATCAAAATTTCGATGTTTGGCAGCCTGTGGAGGCTTACCATATGCATCGCCTGATATGTCGTGTGGATCAAAGGGCGTGTCACAGACAGGTCTAGCAATGATGAATGTATAAAAAAAATCTACAAGACGTGTTTCGGGAAAGTGCCGATAAACCCCAATTTTGGCAGTTTTTTGCCAATTCTGGCGAAATAAGGGTTAAATCGAAAAATCCGCTTGGGTATATTTTTAGATTTTGTGCCCCTCTATGCGTCTGCAAAATTTCGAGAAAATCGGTTCGAAAATGGCTTCTGAATCGTACGGACAAAATGTGTGAAAAAAGAAAAAAAAAAATAATAATCCGTAGAAAAACAATAGTCTTTTCCAGAGGGAAAAGCCTAAAAAAACCAAAAAAACTAGACTTTATGATTCTGGAGAATCATGGCTTTTCGCGATGAAATTCCATGGTTTTTCAAGACCCCACAGTGTCTGATGAATTGTTTTTAACTGTCTCACTGAAGTTCCTTCATTGATGTTATGAGAAAGGTGAGTATAGTAGTCTCAAATGACTCAGTTTGATAAAAAAAATTGTTTAGGTAAAAACCATCATTAACGGTGGAATGGGTTAATGTCAATATCATCGTCTAACAAGATAATGACCGACAAAAGGAGTTATGCTTGTTTGACACATACCCATGTTGAGCTGTGGCTATTTGAAAATGGTCCATTTTATCTCAAATGTATCTGAAATATTGATGCCTGGCAGCTTGTAGAGGGTTAACAAGTGCTAACAGGAATATTCATTCATGCAACTTGTAATGTCACACCAAGAACTGCGAATGGTCACTTTTTCTTTAAAATCTACAAGATGTTTTCAGAGAAATCCAGGGAGAACATGAATTTTAAGCTTTTTATGGGTATCATTGTTTATCCAGTCCAAAACGGGTTAAGTGTTGTTTTTTGAATACTCTTATTACTTCCAAAAATAATTCTCCGTGAATTCTACTTTCACTTATTTTGATCTCTCGTCTCAAATTCGGGTGCTGTGGGTATGCAAACACAGCCCATTTTATCAACATTTTGATGTTTGAGAACCTGCATAGGGTTAACAAATGATTCCAGGAATATTTTCTACATGCAATCTGTAATGTCACACTAAGATCTGAGAATGGCCATTTTTTCTTGAAAATCTACGAGATGTTTTTAGAGATATCCTTGGATAACATGTATTTTTAACCTGTTGAAGGGTGTCTTTCTGTAATCAGCCCTAAACGGGTTAATGCTTGGTTTTGTGAATACCTTCATTACATACAAAAATGATCATCAGTGAATTCCACTTCCAATGAAGGGGGTTATGTTTATCTCGCAGGTACACATTTGGTGTTATGGTTTCCCAAAGAACAGCCCATTTTCTCCAAATGTCTATGCTTGGCAACAACAAATGCTTACCGAAATATGTTGTCCATGCAACTTGAACTGTCACTCCAAGACCTGCAAAAGGTCAATTTTTCTTGAAATTTTATTTTGAGAAATCCACAGAAAACTGGAATTTTAAGCTTTTAAGTGGTATATCTCTTTAACCAGTCAAAAATGGGTTAAGACCTGGATTTTTGAATACACTTACTACTTACAAACATGTTTCCCTGTCAGTTTTGCGTCCGGTAAAAGAAGTTATGCATCTCTGTTGCATTCCCATTTGGTGTTGATGGTGGTCAAAAACAGACTATTTTTTTCAAAATTTTCACATTTAGCAGCCCATGGAGGGTTAATAAATGCTTCCCGGAATAATTTATCCTATCAACTGGTAATATGACACCAAGACCTATCAGTGGCCATTTTCTCTTGAAAACTCTACCAGATGTTTGTAAAGAAATCCAGGGAAAACATAAAGTTTTAAGCTTTTGATGGGTGTCACTATTGACAACCACTAAAGGGGTTAACGCTTGGTTTTTTGAATACTCTTATTACTTACAAAAATGGCCCTCGATGAATTCCACTTCCAACATAGGAGATTATGTTTATTTCTCATGTACACATTGGGTGCTGTGCGTGTCCGAAAACAGCCCATTTCAACAAAATTACGATGCTTGGCAGCCTCTAGAGGGTTAATAAACGCTCACCGGAACATTTTGTCCATGCAACTTGTAATATCACACAAAGACCTGCGAGTAGTCAATTTTTGTTGAAAACCTACAGGATGTTTTTAGAGAAATCCACAGAAAATGGGAATTTTAAGATTTTAAGGGGTCTCTCTCTTTAGCCTGTCCAAAATGGGTTAAGACTTCGACTTTTGAATACCCTTACTACTTATAAAAATGTTTGCGTATAGATTGTGCGGTCGATAAAGGAAGGCACTTTTCTTTGTGGCGTACCCATTGGGTGCTGTTGGCGTCCAAAAACAGCCCTTTTTTATCACAATTTTGACTTTTAGCATCCCGTGAAGGGTTAAAAAATGTTCCCCGCAGTATTTTGTCCATGTAACTTCTATTGTCACCGCAAGGCCTGGGAGTGACAATTTTTTCCTGAAAATCTACAAGACTCGTTTAGAGAAATCTACAAAAACATGAATTTTTTAGTTTTATGGGGGTATTGCTTTTTAACCAGCCCAAAATGGGTTAACGCTTGGTTTTTTGAACACCCTTATTGCTTACAAAAATGATCCTCGGTTAATTCCACTTCCAATAAAGGAAGTCATGTTTACCTCTCGGGTATCGTTTGGGTGCTGTGGGGGTCTGAATCCGGCCCATTTCATCAAAATTTCGATGTTTGGCAGCCTGTGAAGGGTTACCACATGCATCGCCTAATATGTCGTGTGTATCAAAGGTCGTGTCACGGGCAGGTCTAGCAATGATGAATGTTTTAAAAAAATCTATAAGACGTGTTTCGAGAAAGTGCCGATAAACCCCAACTTTGACAGTTTTTTGCCAATTCTGGCGAAATAAGGGTTAAATCGAAAATTCCGCTTCGGTACATTTTTAGATTTTTTGCCCCTCTATGCGTGTGCCAAATTGTGTGAAAATCGGTTCGAAAATGGCTTCTGAATCGTACGGACAAAAATGTGTGGAAAAAAAAAAATATAACAATCCGTAGAAAAACAATAGTCTTTTCCAGAGGGAAAAGCCTAAAAAAAAAAAAAAAAAAAATAATAATCCGTAGAAAAACAATAGTCTTTTCCAGAGGGAAAAGCCTAAAAAACTAGACTTTATGATTCTGGAGAATCATGGCTTTTCCCGATGAGATTCCATGATTCTTCATGACCCCACAGTGTCTGATGAATTGTTTTTAACTGTCTCACTGAAGTTCCTTCATTGATGTTATGAGAAAGGTGAGTATAGTAGTCTCAAATGACTTGGCTCGATCCTAATTAACACCATAATTATGGAAACACTGGAACTACCAGCGCGACTGAAGAGAACAATAGCAGCTCTGGGCATCTCTTGCCCTGTCACCTGGACTGTCCGGGAGACAGGCAAGAGAGTCCATCTGAACTTGGAGTTCGTCATTGAAGAGCACAACACCGCCACACCTTCTTCGGGGAGAGGTAGCACCTTTTGTGAGAGGAACCCCTCTCACACTGGTCCTCACCCGAAGAAGCCTGGACCTGGTCCTGAAAAGAAGAAGAGCAAGAAGAAGAAGAGTCCGTCCACCAAGCGCCGGGATTCCAGGCGCCTGGAGGCCTTCCGGAATAGGAAGAAAGAGGTGAGCGAGAGGATGGAGGTCCTGGAGGCAGCTGCCAGTTCCCCGCCTAGTCCCACTAGTACACCCAACCAACTGCCAGCTCCTGAGCTGGTACTGTTGGATGAGGAACGTCTGGTGGAGACTGAGGAGGAACGGGAGGTTGCATTTTCATCACCTCCCACCCCTCATTCCCCACTTCCTTCTCTACCGGACAGCCCGGGTGTGTCAATCTCAGCAACACAGCCACCTAAGTCTGCAGTCACCGCCGAAGAATTAAGGAGAATAATAGAGATGGGAAGGCGAGCAGTTGAGATGGGAAACCGAATCGCCTCCGAAAGCCACGAGTTCGGGGAACAATCCAAGGCAGATCTCAAAAAGGAATTAGACGCAATCCATTCACCAAACTCAACACTAAACTCAACATCGTCGACTTCCACATCACAATCTCAACCACCTCCAAAGAAAAAGAGCCGGAAGAAGCCTAGACGGGGTTAAGCCACCCCCTCCTTCCTTTTCCTCCCCCACCACGCCTTGACATCCTACAACAACAACAAACAGCTAACGAGGGTTGAAAGGGGCTTGTCCTCCAAATCGTCCCTGCGCGCCTTCGGCGCGTCAAACCATTTCGTTCGTCTCAAATGACTCAGTTGATAAGAAAATTGTTTAGGTAAAAACCATCATTAACGGTGGAGTGGGTTAATATCAATATCGTCGTCCGACAAGTTAACGACCCACAAAAGGAGTTACGTTTGTTTCACACATACCCACTGAGTGCTGTGTCTATTTGAAAATGGTCCATTTTATCTCAAATGTATCCAAAATATTGATGTCTGGCAGTTTGTAGAGGGTTAACAAGTACTAACAGGAATATTTTTCCATGCAACTTGTAATGTCACACTAAGAACTGCAAATGGCCATTTTTTCTTTAAAATCTTCCAAGATGTTTTCAGAGAAATCCCTGCGCATACGCTCTTTTCCAATTCGACGTGACGAAATGCGAAATTCATGTCGCTCTTCATGGAAAGTGATGCCACAACTATTCATGAACAAGGAGTGAAAATTTCATGGAAATCTGCCTAGAATTGGCTGAGATATGGTGTTTTGGAGAGAGGAGGTAATTGTTTGAAAATGGGCGCAGAATCCTTCAGTGCCTCCTGGCTGGAGTAAGTCCACTTAAATGTTACAATTGTGCGTGACTGGTGGAGAGTTGACTGTAAATGAAAGTTGCTTCTTTAAGACAGCCACCAGGGATCCCAACACAACCTTTAAACCTACGAAAATCTCAGAAGTTTAAAGTCAAGAGAAATTGGCGGTGAGTGGGTTTCTGGCAGGCAGGAAAAGATTGACGAAGATTTGCATATTGGACATTAAAATAGCACTTCAGACATACACGAACGGTGTTCAGACCGCTGGAGGCAACGACTTGAAATTTTCAGAACTTGTTCTACGAACCCTGGCCGACATTTTGGGATCTGTTTGGAGTGTCCGGACCGCGTGGAAAACACCACGCATCGCTTGGAATGTGAGAGTACTATTCGTCCCGACTCTATCGGTTTAGTATGGACACGGGCAGTGTTGTAGACGACTGTAGAGCTGCAATTGAGCATAACGTCCCAGGTTTCGGTGCCACATTGCCTAACCAGCTCCAAAAGAGCGTCGGGGGGGGGGGGGGGGGGTATCCTGACACTCTCTTTAAACCTTAGATAATCGTCAGAAGTTGAAGTGAAAAGAAATCGGCGGTAGGTTTTTTGGCGGGTAATGATTAACGAAAATTTGCCAATTAGACATTAAAATTGCACTTCTCACAAACATGAAGCGTGTCTAAACCGCTGAAGGCAGCGACATCTAATTTTCAGAACTTGTTCTACGCACCCTGGCCGACATTTTGGCATCTGTTGCGAGTGTCGAGGCCGTGTGAAGAACACCACGCATCGCGTGGAAAGTGAGAGTACTATTCGTCCCGACTCTATCAGTTTGGAATGGACTTGAGGACTGTTGTAGACTTCTGTAGAGCAGCGATTGAGCATGAAGTCGGAGTTTTTTGTGCCAAATTGCCTAACCGGCTCCAAGGTATGATTTTTTGTCTGTACCTCGCCCAGATGGACTGTAGTTTATACCGTTACCATACCTTGAAGTAGCCTTTTGTCATTTTCGCCACTTTCGCCCCAGATTTGAGGGTACCTTCCTTCAACCCCATTTTATAGCAAAATCTAGCCATGCTCCCAATAACGCCTTCTCCCCGTCAGCCCGGGTGCTTCTAAAAATAGAAAGGTCAATGGGTAGGGGCCCGTTAGCAAACAAACGGGGGCAGGGCAGGTGTACTTGGTGAAAAAAACAGTTGTGTGAACATCCCCAGAAGTGAAAACCTATGCTCAGTGGCTGTAATCAAGATGTTAATTTAGACTCCCATTACGGCCAAGATACTACAGAATGCTAATGGGTGGGTGGCGGGCATCATCACTGGATCTAATGTTGTATTTCATGTTTTCTTTATATTCTATTTATTTTTTTGATCTCTCTCTCTCTCTCTCTCTCTCTCTCTCTCTCCCTCTCTCTCTCTCTCTCTCTCTCTCTCTCTCTCTCTCTCTCTCTCTCTCTCTCTCAGTTTAATTTGTGTTTGTCTATAATGTTTATAATATTTAGATTTTGCTAGATTCTGTTATTTACGGAATACGTTCTGCCATATTGTAAATTATTAGTCACCGTACGGAAACGGAGGGGCTTCTAAGTGGTAAGCACTTGTCCTCCAATCCTGATTTGCATTGTCAAATGGCAAATAAAATATGTTTAATCTAATCTAATAGTAGGGGGGGTGTCAAAGGTAAAAAAAACAGCAGGGGGGGGGGGGCAGGTGTCCTAGGTAAAATAAACAGCATGGGGTGGGGGGTGTCCCCGCTAATTAATTTTAATAGCAGGCAGTTGTTCATGGGTCAGGTGTCCTATCCCACTGCCCAGTATTCCAAATTTTCTATGGTACTTGGCCTTGACAGAAATAACATTTCAACAAGAAACAACGGGAAACTTATTTGCAATAAAGCTGCAAATATAAACTTGATTTTAGGACCATTCCATGGACATTTTAAAGCCTACTGCCATATCAGCGTTTCTTACTCTCGTCCTTTCACCACACCGCAGTATTTTACCCGAGTCGAGTTCTGACGTCATGCAAGTTTGACCGACATGCTTTCAATTTTGTTATTGACAACAACATATTTATAATTTCGTGCTTACTGATCCGAATTTTGAAAACGACACACGCAATCGCGAAAGCGTTTTCTGAAAAACACGATTCTGTAAAAGGTTTTAGTGAAATTTGATTATTTTTTTTATTTTCAATTTCGATGGCTCTTGTTGAAAAGGTGCTAATCACTGATGGTCCCAAACGAGATCAAAGACACGCCGTATATTAATAACAGACAGAGAATCTTCTAAGAATATACATGCGCAATCCTAAAATGCAATAAATCAAGTGTTTTTTCACGTTTTATGAGAGAAATATGTCCAATTGTATCATTGAATCATTTTTAGGTATATGTGGGTGAGAAATTTTCTATACGGACAAAATACAGGCTAAATAAAATATTTGCCATTATTTTCCGCAGACGTATTTTTGTCTTTGCTTCTTGGGGAAATTTCTTGCTGCTAAATACAACGAAGGTGTGTTATTTGATGTGGTCAGAACCGTCAGGTGGTCGGGTCCGAAACCGCACCTCGCAGAAGATTTAGTGGGGGGGGGGGGGGGGGGGGGGGGGGTCGATTTTACAAGTAATGTAGGCAGCGTACACGGCATGGGCTGTCTGTCTTTAATTAGACAAAACAGGGTTGAGGCTTGGTTTTTTGAATACCCTTATTTATTTATTTATTTATTTATTGGTGTTTAAGGTCACATACTTCTGCACAATGGCTAATCGTGACCGTGACAGTTTTAGAGGTGGAGGAAGCCGGAGTACCCGGAGAGAACCACCAAGCATCGACGAGCAACTGTCAGCTCCTCAACTTTCTCACTCTGTTCAGGCTCCGCTCAGGCAGGGTTACAGAGGTTGAAGACATGTGTACCATCGACGTGCAGTATGCCTTAGTACACGGGGACATCGTGCCCCCATGTCGGCAACCGGGCCAAAGTGCCTTGCCCAAGGACACAACGTGAGTCGTCCCGGACGGGGATCGAACTCGGGACCTCTAGCATAGAAGGACAACAGTCTACCACTGAGCCACCGCGCTCCCTTGAATACCCTTAATACTATCATACATTATCCCTCAGGAATTCTAAGTCTGATAAAAGAGGTCATGTTTATCTAATGCATACCCATTTTGCTGCCCGAAAACAGCCGATTTTATTAAAATTTTGACGTTTAGCAGCCTGTAGAGGGATTAACAAACGCCTAGCGGAATATTCTATCTATGCAATTTGTAAGACCTGCCAATGTCAAATTGTTCTTGAAAATCCCCAACAAGCAGTTAGCGAAATCCACGGAATGTACATTTTAAGCGTTTAAGGGGCATCTCTCCTTATTCAGTCCAAAATGGGTTAAGTTTCATTCTTTTAAATACCCTTACTACTTACAAACCTTAAACACCAATAAATAAACAATACCATGCAGTGCAGTGTAGAATATGAAGTGAGGCGGTCAAAACATTTTAACAAGAAATACGGGAAACCTATTTGCAGTAACGCTGCAAACATTAACTTGATTTTAGGACCATTCCATGGACAGTTTAAAGCCTACTTCGATATCAGCGTCCCTTATTCTCAACCTTTCAGTGCATGACTGCAGTATTTCACCCAAATCGAGTTCTGACGTCATGCAAGTTTGGTCGACATGCTTTCAATTTTGTTATTGCTAACTACATATTTATAATTTCATTATTTCTGATCGGAATTTTGAAAATGACACACGCAATCGCGACAGAGTTTTCTGAAAAACTCGATTCTGCAAAAAGTTTTAGTGAAATTTCATTTTTTAGGCTTTTCCTTCTGGAAAAGACTATTGTTTTTCTACGGATTATTATTTTTTTTTGGGGGTTTTTTTTTTTAGGTTTTTTTTTTTTTTTTTCCACACATTTTGTCCGTACGATTCAGAAGCCATTTTCGAACCGATTTTCACGAAATTTTGCCCACGCATAGAGGGGCACAAAATCTAAAATGTACCCAAGCGGAACTTTCGATTTAACCCTTATTTCATCAGAATTGGCAAAAAACTACCAAAATTGGGGTTTATCGGCACTTTCTCGAAACACGTCTTGTAGATTTTTTTTATACATTCGTCATTGCTAGACCTGTCTGTGACACGCCCTTTGATACATACGACATATCAGGCGATGCATATGGTAACCCTCCACAGGCTGCCAAACACCGAAATTTTGATGAAATAGGCTGGTTTCAGGCCCCCACCGCACCCAAACAATACATGAGAGATGAACGTAACTTCCTTTTTTGGGAGTGGAATTCACCGAGGATTATTTTTGTCAGTAATAAAGGTGTTCAAAACCCCAAGCGTTAACCCGTTTTGGGCTGGTTAAACAGCAATACCCCCATAAAGCTAAAAAATTTGTGTCTTCCGTGGGTTTCTCTAAACGAGTCTTGTAGATTTTCAAGACAAATTTGTCACTCCCAGGCCTTGGTGTGACAATAGAAGTTGCAGGGACAAAATACTGCGGTGAGCATTTGTTAACCCTCCACGGGCTGCTAAAAGTCAAAATTGTGATAAAATGGGCTGTTTTTGGACGCCAACAGCACCCAATGGGTACGCCACAAACAAACGTGCCTTCTTTTATCGAACGCACAATCTATATGCAAACATTTTTGTAAGTAGTTAGGGTATTCAAAAGTCGAAGTCTTAACCCATTTTGGACAGGCTAAAGAGAGAGACCCCTTAAAATCTTAAAATTCCCATTTTCTGTGGATTTCTCTAAAAACATCCTGTAGGTTTTCAAGAAAAATTGACTACTCACAGGTCTTTGTTTGATATTACAAGTTGAATGGACAAAATATTCCGGTGAGCGTTTATTAACCCTCTAGAGGCTGCCAAGTATCGTAATTTTGTTGAAATGGGCTGTTTTCAGGCACGCACATCACCCAACGTGTACCTGAGAAATAAACATAATCTCCTTTGTTGGAAGTGGAATTCACCGAAGACCATTTTTGTAAGTAATAAGGGTATGCCAAAAACCAAGCGTTAACCCATTTTGTGGTTGTTAATAGTGATACCCATCAAAGGCTTAAAAATTTATGTTTTCACTGGATTTCTTTACAAACATCTGGTAGGGTTTTCAAGAGAAAATGGCCATTGATAGGTCATGGTGTCACATTACCAGTTGATTGGATACATTATTCCTCTAAGCATTTGTTAACCTTCCATGGGCTGCTAAATGTCAAAATTTTGAAAAAAATAGTCTGTTTTTGAACCACAACAACATCAAATGGGAATACGATAGAGGAACATAACTTCTTTTACCGGACGCAAAACTGACAGGGAAACATTTTTGTAAGTAGTAAATGTATTCAAAGATCGAGGTCTTAACCCATTTTTGACTGGTTAAGGAGATATACCCCTTAGAAGCTTAAAATTCCAGTTTTATGTGGATTTCTCGATTTCTCAAAAAAAAAAAATTTCAAGAGCAATTGATCATTCGCAGGTCTTCGAGTGACATTACAAGTTGCATGAACAAAATGTTTCGGTAAGCATTTGTTAACCCCCCAGAGAATGCCAAGCATTGACATTTGGTGAAAATGGGCGGTTCTTGGGCAACCATAACACCAAACGTGTACCTACGAGATAAACATAACCTCCTTCATTGGAAGTGGAATTCACCGTCGATCATTTTTGCAAGTAATGAAGATATTCACAAAACCAAGCATTAACCCTTTAGAGCTGGTTAAAGAGAGATACCCCTCAAAAGGTTAAAAATTCATGTTATCTGAGGATTTCTTTAAAAACATCCCGTAGATTTTCAGGAAAAAATGGCCATTCTCATATCTTAGTGTGACATTACAAGGTGCATGTACAAAATATTCCTGTAAGCATTTGTTAACCCTATGCAGGTTCTCAAACATCAAAATGATGATAAAATAGGCTGTGTTTGCGTACCCACAGCACCCGAAGTTGGGAGGAGAGATCGAAATAAGTGGAAGTAGAATTCACTGAGAATTATTTTTGGAAGTAATAAGAGTATTCCAAAAACAACACTTAACCCGTTTTGGGCTGTAAAAACAATGATACCCATCAAAAGCTTAAAATTCCTGTTCTCCTTGGATTTCTCTGAAAACATCTTGTAGATTTTAAAGAAAAAATGGCCATTCACAGTTCTTGGTGTGACATTACAAGTTGCATGAATAAATATTCCTGTTGGCACTTGTTAACTCTCTACAAGCTGCCAGACATCAATATTTTGGATACATTTGAGATAAAATAGACCGTTTTTAAATTGACACAGCACTCGGTGAGGATGTGTCAAACAAACATAACTCCTTTTGTCGGTCACTGACTTGTTGGACGGCGATATTGACATTAACCCACTCCACCGTTAATGATGGTTTTTACCTAAACAATTTTTTATCAAACTGTGTCATTTGAGACTACTATCTTCACCTTTCTCATAACATCAATGATAGAACTTCAGTGAGACAGTTAAAAACAATTCATCAGACACTGTGGGGGTCATGAAAATTCATGGAATCTCATCGGGAAAAACCATGATTCTCCAGAATCATAAAGTCTAGTGTTTATTTTAAATTTCGATGGCTCTTGTTGAAAAGGTGTTAATTACTGATCGTTCCAAACAAGATCAAAGACTGACGCCGAAGATTAAAAACAGACAGAGAATCTTCTAAAAATATACATGTGCAATCCTAAAATGCAATAAATCAAGTCTTTTTTCACGTTTTATAAATGTTTTATGAGAGAAACATGTCCAATCGTATCATTGAATCATTTTTAGGTATATGTGGGTGAGAAATTTTCTATATGGACAAAATACACACTAAATAAAACAAGTGGCATTATTTTCCGATGACGTATTTTTGTCTTTGCTTCTTGGGGAAATCCATGCTGCTAAATATGACGAAGTAATGTTATCTAATGAGGTCAGGTGGTCGGGTCTGACACCCAACCTCGCACTAGATTTAATGGGGGTGTCGCTTTTACACGTAATGTAGGCAGCATGCATGGCATGGGCTGTCTGTCTTTAATCAGGAAAAAACAGGTTAAGGCTTGGTTTTTTGAATACCCTTAATACTATCAAACATTATCCCTCGTGAATTCTGATTCTGATAAAAGAGGATATGTTTATCTATTACATACGCATTTGGAGCCCGGTAACAGCCAATTTTATCAAAATTATGACGTTTAGCAGTCTGTAGAGGGGTTAGCAAATTATTAGCGGAATATTCTATCCATGCAACTTGCAAGACCTGCCAATGTCCAATTGTTCTTGAAAATCGCCAACAAGCAGTTAGCGAACTCCACGGAAAATGTAAATGTTATGCTTCTGAGGGGTATCTTTCCTTATCCAGTCCAAAATGCGTTCAGCTTCATTGTTTTAAATACCCTTACTACATACAAAACTGATCTTCTGTGAATTCTACGCGCAGTAAAAGAAGTTTTGTTTAGCCTTTACATACCCATTGGGTGCTGTTGGTGTCTCAAAGCAGCCCATTTTATCAAACTTTTGATGTTCAGATGCTGGTGTAGAGCTAACAAATCCTGACCGGAATATTTTGTCCATGCAACATGTAATGGCACACTAAGACCTATGAATGACCAATTTTTTCTTGAAACTTACAAGATGTTTTTAAAGAAATCCAGGGAAAACTTGAATTTTTAAGCCTTTGATGGGTATCGCTGTTTAACCAGCCCAAAATGGGTTAAGACTTGGTTTATTGAATAACCATATTACTTACAAAAATTATCCTCGGTGATTTCCACTTCCAAGAGAGGAAGTTATGTTTATTTCCCAGCTACAGGTTGGGTGCTGTGAAGGGCTGAAAACAGCCTATTTTATCAAAGTGTTGATATTTGAGAGTCTGTGGAGGGTTGACAAATGCTTATCAGAATATTTTGTCCTTGCAGTTTATAATGTTACACCACGATCTGCGACGGACCAGTTTTTTCTTGAAAATCTACTTAACATTTTTAGAGAAATCCAAGTAAAGCATGATTGTTTAAGCTTTTGGGGGAATCACTCTTAAACCACCCAAAACGGGTTAACACTTGGTTTTTTGAATACCCTTATTACTTACAAAAATGGTCCTCGGTGAATTCCATTTCCAACGAAGGAGATTATGTTTATTTCTCAGGTACACATTGGGTGCTGTGTGCGGCCGAAAACAGCCCATTTCAACAAAATTACAAAGCTTGGCAGCCTGTGGAGGGTTAATAAACGCTCACCGGAATATTTTGTCCATGCCACTTGTAATGTCACACAAAGACCTGCGAGTAGTCAATTTATTTTTCTTGAAAACCTACAAGATGTTTTTAGAGAAATCACCAGAAAATTCGAATTTTAAGATTTTAAGGGGTCTCTCTCTTTATCCTGTCCAAAAAGGGTTAAGACTTCAACTTTTGAATACCCTTACTACTTACTAAAATGTTTCTGTATAGTGTGTGGGCTCGATAAAAGAACGCACTTTTCTTTGTGGCGTACCCATTGGGTGCCATTGGCGTCCAAAAACAGCCCATTTTATCACAATTTTGACTTTCAGCAGCCCATGGAGGGTTAACAAATGCTCCCCTTAGTATTTTGTCCATGCAACTTCTATTGTCACACCAAGACCTGGGAGTAGCAAATTTTTCTTGAAAATCTACAAGACTCGTTTAGAGAAATCCACGGAAAACATGAATTTTTTAGCTTTATGGGGGTATTGCTGTTTAACCAGTCCAAAACGGGTTAATGCTTGGTTTTATGAATACCCTTATTACTGACAAAAATGATCCTCGGTGAATTCCACTTCAAATAAAGGAAGTTATGTTTATCTCTCATGTATTGTTTGGGTGCAGTGGGGGCCTGAAACCGACACATTTCATGAAAATTTCGATGTTTGGCAGCCTGTGGAGGGTTACCATATGCATCGCCGAATGTCTCGTATGTATCAAAGGTCGTGTCACAGGCAGGCCTAGAAATGATGAATGTTTAAAAAAATCTACAAGACGTGTTTCGAGAAAGTGCCGATAAACCCCAATTTTGGCAGTTTTTTGCCAATTCTGAGGAAATAAGGATTAAATCGAAAATTCCGCTTTGGTACATTTTTAGATTTTGTGCCCCTCTACGCGTGTGCAAAATTTTGTGAAAATCGGTTCGAAAATGGCTTCTGAATCGTACGGACAAAATGTGTCGAAAAAAAAACAACAAAAAAAACTAGACTTTATGATTCTGGAGAATCATGGGTTTTCCCGATGAGATTCCATGATTTGTCATGACCCCACAGTGTATCATGAATTGCTTTTGACTGTCTCACTGAAGTTCCTTCATTAATGTCATGAAAAAGGTGAGTCTAGAAGTCTCAAATGACTCAGTTTGATCAAAAATTGTTTAGGTAAAAACCATCATTAACGGTGGAGAGGGTTAATGTCAATATCGTCGTACAACAAGTTAATGACCGACAAAAGGAGTTATGTTTGTTTGACACATACCCACTGAGTGCTGTATCTATTTAAAAATGGTCCGTTTTATCTCAAATGTATCCAAAATATTGATGTCTGGCAGCTTGTTTAGGGTTAACAAGTGCTAACAGGAATATTTATTCATGCAACTTGTAATTTCACACCGAAAACTGTGAATGGCCATTTTAACTTAAAAATCTACGAGATGTTTTCAGAGAAATCCAGGGAGAACATCAATTTTAAGCTGTTGATGGGTATAATTGTTTATCCAGCCCAACACGGGTTAAGGGTTGTTTTTTTAATACGCTTATTACTTATAAAAATAATTCTCAGTGAATTCTACTTCCACTTATGTTGATTTCTCCTCTTAACTTTGGGTGCTGCTGGTATGCAAACACAGCCCACTTTTTCAACATTTTGATGTTTGAGAACCTGCATAGGGTTAACAAATGCTTACTGGAATATTTTGTGCATGCAACTTGTAATTCACACTAAGATCTGAGAATGGCCAATTTTTCTTGAAAATCTATGGGATGTTTTTAGAGAAATCCTCAGATAACATGAATTTTTAACCTCTTGAGGGGTATCACCCTGTAACCAACTCTAAACGGGTTAATGCTTGGTTTTATGAATACCTTCATTACTTACAAAAATGATCCTCGGTGAATCCCACCTCCAATGAAGGTAGGTATGTTCATCTCGCAGGTACACATTGGGTGTAATGGGTGGCCAAGTACAGCCCATTTTCTCAAAATTTGCTGTCTCTGGAGGGTTAACAAACGCTTACCGGAATCTTTTGTTCATGCAACTTGTAATGTCAGTCCAAGACCTGCGAATGGTCAATTTCTCTTGAGTACTTACTAGATTTTTTTTAGAAATCCCCAGAAAATGGGAATTTTAAGCTTTTAAGGGGTACATCTCCTTAACCGGACAAAAATTGGTTAAGACCTCAATTTTGGAATACCCTTACTACTTACTAAAAATTTTCCCATTAGTTTTGCGTCCGGTAAAAGAAGTTATGTTTCTCTGCAGCATTCCCATTTGATGGTGTTGGTGTCCAAAAGCATACTATTTTTTTCGAAATTTTGACATTTAGCAGCCCATGGAGGGTTAACAAATGCTTATCTGAATATTTTATCCGTGCAAGTGGTAATGTGACTCTAAGACCTATCAACGGCCATTTTCTCATGAAACCCTACGAGACGTTTGTAAAGAAATTCAGGGAAAATATGATTTTTCTAGCTTTTGATGGGTATTGCTATTAACCATCCCAAAAGGGGTTAATGCTTGGTTTTTTGAATACCCTTATTACTAACAAATTTGGTCCTCGGTGAATTCCACTTCCAATAAAGTAGATTATGTTTATCTCTCGGGTATGCATTGGGTGCTGTGCGCGTCTGAAAACAGCCTATTTCAACAAAATTACGATGCTTAGCAGCCTGTAGAGGGTTAATAAATGGTCACCGGAATATTTTGTCCATGCAACTTGTAATGTCACATAAAGACCTGCGAATAGTCAATTTTTCCTGAAAACCTACAGGTTGCTTTTAGAGAAATCCACAGAAAATGGGAATTTTAAGCTTTTAAGGGGTATCTCTCCTTAACCAGTCCAAAATGGGTTAAGACTTCGACTTTTGAATACCCTTACCACTATCAAAAATGTTTCCCCATCAATTTTGCGTCCGATAAAAGAAGGAACCTTTCTCGGTGGTACACCAAGTGGGTGCTGTTGGCGTCCAAAAACAGCCCATTTTATCACAATTTTGACATTTAGCAGCCCGTGGAGGGTTAACAAATGCTCACCGCAGTATTTTGTCCATGCAACTTCTATTGTCACACCAAGGCCTGGGAGTGACAAATTTTTCTTCAAAATCTACAAGACTCATTTAGAGAAATCCACGGAAAATACGGATTTTTGAGCTTTATGGGGGTTTTTCTGATTAACCACCCCAAAACGGGTTAACGCTTGGTTTTTTGAACAAGCTTATTACTGACAAAAATGATCCTAGGTGAATTCCACTCCCAATAAAGGAAGTTATGTTTATCTCTCCTGTATTGTTTGGGTGCAGTGGCGGCCTGAAATCGGCCTATTTCATCAAAATTTCGATGTTTGGCAGCCTGTGGAGGGTTACCATATGCATCGACTGATATGCCGTGTGTGTCAAAGGGCGTGTCACGGACAGATCTATCAATGACGAATGTATAAAAAAAATCTACAAGACTTGATTCGAGAAAGTGCCGATAAACCCCAATTTTGGCAGTTTTTTGCCAATTCTGACGAATTAAGGGTTAAATCGAAAATTCCGCTTCGGTACATTTTTAGATTTTGTGCCCCTCTATGCGTGTGCAAAATTTCGTAAAAATCGGTTCGAAAATGGCTTCTGAATCGTACGGACAAAATGTGTGGAAAAAAAAAAAAAAAAAAAAAACCCAAACCCCCCCCCCCCCCCCAAAAAAAAAAAAATAATAATCCGTAGAAAAACAATAGTCTTTTCCAGAGGGAAAAGCCTAACTAGACTTTATGATTCTGAAGAATCATGGCTTTTCCCGATGAGATTCCATGATTCTTCATGACCCCACAGTGTCTGAAGAATTGTTTTTAACTGTCTCACTGAAGTTCCTTCATTGATGTTATGACAAAGGTGAGTATAGTAGTCTCAAATGACTCAGTTTGATAAGAAAATTGTTTAGGTAAAAACCATCATTAACGGTGGAGTGGGTTAATATCAATATCGTCGTCCGACAAGTTAATGACCCACAAAAGGAGTTATGTTTGTTTCACACATACCCACTGAGTGCTGTGTCTATTTGAAAATGGTCCATTTTATCTCAAATGTATCCAAAATATTGATGACTGACAGCTTGTAGAGGTTTAACAAGTGCTAACAGGAATATTTTTCCATGCAACTTGTAATGTCACACTAAGAACTGCAAATGGCCATTTTTTCTTTAAAATCTTCCAAGGTGTTTTCAGAGAAATCCCTGCGCATACGCTCTTTTCCAATTCGACGTGACGAAATGCGAAATTCATGTCGCTCTTCATGGAAAGTGATGCCACAACTATTCATGAACAAGGAGTGAAAATTTCATGGAAATCTGCCTAGAATTGGCTGAGATATGGTGTTTTGGAGAGAGGAGGTAATTGTTTGAATTTGGTCCTTCCTTTTCAAGCCAGTTCGAAAGAAGACGTCGGGAATGGGCACAGAATCCTTCAGTGCCTCCTCGCTGGAGTAAGTCCACTTAAATGTTACAATTGTGTGTGACTGGTGGAGAGTTGACTGTAAATGGAAGTTGCTTTTTTAAGACAACCACCCAGGGATCCCAACACAACCTTTAAACCTACGAGAATCTCAGAAGTTTGAAGTCAAGAGAATTTGGCGGTGATAGGGTTTCTGGCAGGCAGGAAAAGATTGACGGAGATTTGCATATTGGACATTAAAATAACACTTCTGACATACACGAACGGTGTTCAGACCGCTGGAGGCAGCGACTTGAAATTTTCAGAACTTGTTTTACGAACCCTGGCCGACATTTTGCGATCTGCTTGGAGTGTCCGGACCGCGTGGAAAACACCACACATCGCTTGGAATGTGAGAGTACTATTCGTCCCGACTCTATCAGTTTAGAATGGACACGGGCAGTGTTGTAGACGACTGTAGAGCTGCGATTGAGCATAACGTCCCAGGTTTCGGTGCCACATTGCCTAACCAGCTCCAAAAGAGCGACGGGGGAGGGGTATCCTGTCACTATCTTTAAACCTTAGATAATCGTCAGAAGTTGAAGTGAAAATAAATAGGCGGTGAGAAGGTTTTTTTGGCGGGAAACGATTAACGAAAATTTGCCAATTAGACATTAAAATTGCACTTCTCACAAACATGAACCGTGTCTAGACCGCTGAAGGCAGCGACTTCTAATTTTCAGAACTTGTTCTACGCACCCTGGCAGACATTTTGGCATCTGTTGCGAGTGTCGAGGCCACGTGAAGAACACCACTCATCGCGTGGAAAGTGAGAGTACTATTCGT